>PVKY010000145.1:0-70542 GCA_004027775.1 Bradypus variegatus
GGAGGTAAACACTTCCGAGTTCAAGTTCTGGAACTGTCATTTGTTATCTTTGTTGAGTTTTAAAGCTCTCTGACTTCCGTGTTCCGTAACTTCAGGATGGGCATGCGGGCACCGGAGGGCTGTGTGGGCATGGAGCGGAGCAGTGCACACACCCATGGTGAAAGCCGGCCACACCACTAGCTCCTTGGATACAGATAGGTGCTCACATGTCGCTCGTTCCCACCTCCCGACTGCCCGGGGTGGCGCCCACAAGGCGATGTTAGAGCACCTCGCCGTGGAATGGAGGGGAATGGATCCCAGTGGGTGGGGACGGATCCCAGTGGGTGGGGATGGATCCCAGCGGGTGGGGACGGATCCCAGCGGGTGTGGATAGATCCCAGCGGGTGTAGACAGATCCCAGCGGGTGGGGACGGATCCCAGCGGGTGGGATGATGCTCGTTACTTGGACATACGACCCTGAGGCCCCTCTTGGCCCCGATGACCCCAGAGACACTTGCAATTTTCTCAGGTGTTTTATCCAAGTGCGTACCGTTCCCGGGTAGGACAGAAACAGATGCTTGCGGCAGGGGTGACCCTCGCCTCTCTGACCTCAGCAGGCTGTTTCCCTCTGACCTGGTGAGCAAGAAGCCAAGAGCCCCGGCTTCCCCACGGGCAGGGGCACGGGCAGGCTCAGGAAGCCCTGAGTGTGCCCCAGTGACAGGGAACATGGGGAGGGCCCCAGCGGGTCTCTTGTAAGGTGAGGGCCCAACGGGAGCAGGTGGAACCGCGCCAGGCCAGGCCTCAAACAGGACGTGCTGCTGTGGGCTGCTGCACCCGAGACGGAAACAGACGCTGAAAATACGACTTCTCCTTCACCTGAAGGGTGAGCCATTCCACAAAAGAATTGTGGGTGTAGAAATATGCATGTAATTTTACAGAAAATATTTGCCTCCTGGGCAATTCTGACATGTCCTACCCGGTGAGAACTATCTTGGCAAATTTCTGTCCGTGCTATGAGAACCACCGAGGTCTAAGTTACAGAGCTGTCCTCGATTACAAATCCTCTGCATACCTGATCTGGTGTAGACCTCACAACCTAATCGTAAGGTAGGAATTATTATCCCTATAGTAAAGGTAAAGAAACAAGACAAAGCTATGCAGCTGTGCCCTGAACAGATAAGCTTGAAGCTGTGGAGCCTGGGTTCAGACCCAGCACCTCTCTCCCTCCGTCACCACCTCCCTCTTCGGAGGGCTCACGGTCCTTAGCCTGGAAAGCTCGAGGGCCAGGGCGGGGTCTCCAGCCCTCAGCACTCCGGGGTCTCCAGCCCTCAGCACTCCCTGGGGGTAGGAACTGAGCCATAACTCTTGCACTTCTGCTTCCTAATCCAGTGATGAACAAACTGATAAAGGAGTGGATAATGTAGGATGTTTCAAATGCGTGTTAACTCCCAGCAGTTGGCTAGAAGACCAAACTTCATCAGTCCAAATTTTGACTTTTTCTTAGTAGATAATAATGGATTTATTTCCTTGATCTAATATCATGGGGAAGAGACTAGTAATAGAATGTTAAAGGGAAATTAAGGAGATGGGGACATATCCTGAAACATGGGACTCCTGTGCCTGAAAGGCACCCTGGAGACCCACACACGGTGTCTGGTGGCAGCAACGTGGTGGACACGCCCTGTGTCCCCTCCTTCCCCACTGGTAGTAACTGTCCCAGTGCCTCGTCATAACGCCCTTTCTGCACCCCCCCAAAATGAGGTATTTGTAATTGTCTGAATGACTTGAGGACTTGAAATTGCATAGATTGTGGAAAATAATTAAAATTCTATTACTACATAGTTTGAACAGCATACTTCATTGTCAACAGAAAACCTAAATCGAAAGATAAACCATAAGCATCATCTCACGGAGAGACATCCACGCGCATGTGGGTGGATCGTCTCCGAAGAATCCCTGCCTCCAGCCGCAAGAAATGGAGCCGCTCCCCTTGCCCTTGAATCGGGCCGGCTTGTGACTTGTTTTAACCAGTATAAGGTGGCCGAAGTGAAACTGCCACTTGGGGACTAGCCCTTAGGAGGCAAGTTCCCTGGTGCTTCCTTGCAACCTGGCTACTGTGCAAAGAAAGTGCAAGCTCCCCTGGTGGGGAGGCGGCCACGTGGGGAGAACTCTGAGGGTGACACGCCCCAGGGCAGAGGGGCTCCCTGAGGAGGACAGGGGGGCTCCACGGAGGAGGACCAAGGGGCTCCCTGAGGAGGATAGGGGGCTCCCTGAGGAGGGCTGAGACACCCCAGCCAACAGCTGCTCCAAGCCCCAGCATGGAGAGGCCTTCGTGAGCCTTCTCGACCCACACAACCACTGCCTGAATGGAGGTGCCATGGAAAAGAACAACCAGTTACCCAACCTTCAGCATCAGGGGAACCAACAAATCATTATTGTCTTAGCCCCTGGGTTCTGGGATGGTCCGTTATGCTATAAAATGTGACTGAAGTTGAACGTCCAGCCCAGTGCCTCTGTCCTGTGAAGCGGTCAGGGCAGGGGGTGTGCTGCGGGGGGCCCACATGGCGGGGGCTGGGGGCTGCCCACGTCCTCTGACACCACTGCACAGAGTCTCCTGGTAACGCTGATGAATGAATGAGGGATCTGCTCAGCTAATCAGCTCGAGTTCGTTTATGACATGCCTGGAGAAAGTGCAGATTAGCCTTGTCTCCAATGTTTGCGAAAGTCGCAGTTGACAGTTTATTGTAGTTCATCGCAGGGCTTTTGATTAATACTATTCACCAATCAGGTCTCTCAAAGCCCTTCGGCTGGTTGGATCATTTTGAACTCCAGGCTTATTCCTTTGATCAAAACTGCTTCATAAACACTTGCGGAACTGCCCCACTTATTTCCTGACAAACTGATTTGAAGCAATTGATGCAACAGAAAGGAGCAAAGGGCCTGCAACATGAGCAGCTTCCCGTTATATCACAGCTGGCTCTTGGGTTCAGAAGCACGTGGGGCTCCAAAACCAGGCCGTGTGTGTGGCCTCGTGTTGTCAGCGAGCAGAGGCCGGAGAAAGCCCGTGGCTTGAGTTCCTCTCCTCCTCTGGCTTCTCAAGAACACAAGTCGTGGGTATTGTTCTCTATTGCTCTGTAACAATAACCACAAACTCGGTGGCTTAGAACAGTGTGTGCACGTCCCTTCCAAGTGTCCATGAGCTGGGAGCCCACGCTCGGCCCCGCTGGCCCTCTGCTCAGGCCTCCCGGGGCTGATGCCGCAGTGACGTCCCGGCCGCTTTCCTGCTGGAGCTCACGGTCTTCCACGTGCCAGGCTCTTGGCAGCATTTGGTTCCGTGGGGTCACTGGACAGACCCCCCTTCTCTTGCTGGCATCTGCTCCGGGGGCCACCCGAGTTCCTTGCATGTGGCCCTCCCGTCACACGGCAGCTTCTGACAGCCATCGGGCTGCTGGGCCGGAGCCTCACAGAGTGTCACAGGGCCCTCTGGAGCAGCTGTCACGTGACCGTCGTCGTACCCAATTGACAGAAGGAAGGGCAACCTCCCCTGTGCCTGGCAGCTGGAGTGTGGCTCGCTGATGAGTGCCCCAGAATCCACCCTCCATACTGTGCCGTGAGGAAATGCTCCTGGAGTGTCCTCAGGGCCGTGTCGGCCCTACGGGGCCTGCAGTGTGCTGGGTGGCCCTCCTGATTCCCAGGCCCTCCTGATTCCCGGGCCCTCCTGATTCCCGGGTCCTCTCTAACACGCCCCAGGCAGAGCCCCTGCTGCACTAAGGAGGCGACTGGGTCAGAGGGAGAGGGGGAGATGAAGGACTGATTCTGCCATAAAAACTCAAATTCAGAGTTACCGGGTGTCGGGTGAAAGCTGCTAGGTGAAGAAACTCAGGGCCTCAAGTGTGGCTGACAGGGGTGTGTCGTCGTCTTCTTAAATTCTAGCTTCTCCAATGGGAGGTTTCCAACCATTGTTCTTTCCTGGGTGCCCCCATTTTGGTTCCCAGAGCTGTGTGAGGAGTCGTCTCCCCACGGAGGAGGGTGCAGAGGGGAGGCTCCTGGGAGCCATTTTCTGGTGAAGAGCACACCCGTTCGCTTTTGCGGAGGCGGATTTTAGCAGAGCACACGCGCTGCCATTCCATGGGAAGAGCTGTGTGTAATCTCCGCAGTGAGATTTGCCACATGGGGAGGGCACAGCAGCTCAGATATGCACGCAAATCCCTCGCCCTTTCTGTGCGTCTGTTCACTCATCTGCAAACAGGAATAATGGTGTCCTCTTCTTAATTACTGGTAAAAATAATGATATCCTCCTGTAAAGATGCTTGGGAAAGTTCCTGGAACAAAGTAAGTGCTCAATAAAGCTAATCTGGATTGTTACACAAAGGAAAGGAGGAGAGAACAGACATACAGGCCCTGCCCAAGGCACTGGATTGATGTGTACCCTGCATTTTGTAGCTTAGTTTCCAGAATGACTGTACATGTCATTGTCATTTTCCTGATGTTTACACAAGAGGAGCAGAAGACTTGGGGACGTGAGTCATCTATCAAGGTGGGCAGGTAGGAAGAACTGGCTGAGCAGGGGCTCAAGTCTAGATGTGTTTGACTCCAAAGACCAGGCTCTTTTATAAGGCAGCACACTGCTCGCCTGGCATGGGTGGCAAAGGGTGTTTCTGATTCTTATTTCACTGCTTACTTATGGAAAGTTAAGCCAGACTTCACCCTTCCATAGCCCCAGATAAGCCACCTGTACAATTAGAATAGAACACTTGCTTGGAACTCCTGGTTACACTTTATAGAGACTGAAAAACTGCTCTCAATACACATAAAGTCCAGCAAGATAAAACACTCCGGGAAGAACACATAGTCCTATCTGGTAAGTTCTACTGTAATGTGACATGTGTTCCTATGAATCACAGCACTACGCAGAAGTGTGTACTAGAAACTGCAGAGCTTACGGGTAAAAATGGGTCTGTAACACTTCAAGATTTTGTTAATGACACCCAGGAAAGATAGCTGCCTAATAAAAATGGTAGCAGATTTTTATACATGTTAAATGGTTAAAAATTGCATAAATACCACACAAATATAGCACTTTACAGGAAAAAGACTTGGAGTGTATTTGCGTAAATTTGCAAAGTTGCAGTGCGGTGGAAGGAGGGTGATGTGAAATCGGAGGAAGAGAAGGTCCAGCCCCTGTGTGTGGGTGCGAGAGCTCATAATGAGTGATGATCCGAAATAGAGCATGTGTTTTGTGTGTTCCTGCAGAGACAGGTCAGCAGGAGCAGTTGTCTGCAGATGAAATAGTGCAGACACATGTCCACATTATGCTCAGATTGTTCCTTAATTCATTGTTCATGTTGGAACAAATTCACATTTTCAGAACAAGTGTCATAGCCAAACTGACTGTTTTTAGATAAAAAAACGTAGCCAGAAAATTACAAGATGAAAGAGACACGAGTTAACACAATGTGGGTGAGAAAGTCCCCAAGTTGGCAATGAGCACGGTGTGGAATCTGTCCCTGGGTTACTGCAAACCCAGGTTGCATGAAGAAAATATGTAGCATGGCAACGCCAACACGGCAATAGCAGTGCAACAGTCATGGTGTTTCACCTGGTGGCCGCTCACTGCTTGCTGGCACTGTACTCTGAGGAGGGGTCCTGCAGAGGAAGAACTTGTGGTGATAGATTTTCCAATACCCCACCCTCTGAGGGGCCATCTGGGATTTGGATGTCAGAGTCTCTCTGTCCCCACTGCTGTGCCCTCATGGCAGAGCCTGAGAAGCAAACCGGGTTTGGGGTCCTAACTGGGTGGGGCATGTCTAAAGGAGGCCCCTGGGGTGAGGGTCCACCCAGAACCACCACGCGAGCAATGCGGGGAGGCATGAGAGTCAAACACCCTGGGACTTCAGAATGGTGCCTGCCAGGAGGTACAAACTCAAAAAAATTCAGCTAAATTGGAAAACGAGCCCGCAAACTGAGAGCGCCCTGTCCTGGAGTAGGCTGGGTCAGCACTTTGTCCCCGTCCCTGGTGGTGTGTCAGAGGGTGCTGGGCAATCCTGTTCCGTGTGGAGCTCATGTAACTAAAAATAATAAAAATTATCTCTTGTAAAACTGTGTAGGAAAAGGTAAAGCACTTCACAAACGATTAGAGGTTTCATTTTAAAGTGGTTCTTACAACACTTTGTATTTATTTTGCAGTTCTTTTTATATATGCTCTCGTTTAAACCTCAGAGCAGCTGTGTGACAATAAAGCAGACAGAACATCCCCATTTTGCAGCCACGGAATCTGGGTGAGCAAGAATAAGGGCTTTGACTTGTTTTTGACTTGAATGCATGATCATTAATGAAATGCCAATGTCAATAAATCAGCTAATGAAATAAAAACATACTTGTACAAAATTATGCATTCAACAGAAGAGACAAAATCCAAGGAATCTTAAATGACATGGGAAAATGTTTAGAGTACAATGTTAAGTGAAAAAAAATCAGGCAACAAATATGTATATTCAGCTTGATCTACATTGTATTAAAAAAGTGGCTTCTGTTTACAATGGTTGTCTTTGGGTTCTGAGATTTGGAGTAACTTTTACTCTCATCTTTATACCTTTTGGTCATTTTCCAAATTGTCTAAAATAAGATTATGTTGTTTTGAAAGTTAGGACATCATTATTTGTTTTTAAATGAATAATTTCATTTGGATCTTTACTTGATATGTTTATTCAGTTGGATGATTTTAGGAATTGGATGACTTATGATAAAGGAAAATTTAACACAATTAATTTTTTCTTTGCTTTCAGAAAACCAAACTTTCTCTCAGTTCAATGATTTTTGGGATTCTCAAAATTGACTTCATACTGGGCCCTAAGGGAAATAAATTTTATTTCTAGGTCTCTATTACAGAGGCAAGAAGGAAAACAGTGATGCCCATACCTTCTGGCCTTGTTTTATTTTGCTTCGTTTATTCTAATATGTGGGTTTTATATAGGGCTTGGGGGTTATGCAAATTTAAAATACACTGATACTGACCAAATCAACAATGATTTTTAGTATTTTTTTTCCAGAGTTTCTGGCTATAAAAACCTGGAAAACAAAACAAAAAAATTATTTAAAAGATTAGTTTCATATCTTTATTTTTATTTTATCACAACATTTGCCATGTATAAAAAATGAAAGTTACCATCACGTATAGAAGTCTTTTTCACAAGGATACAATCACCCAACATGATAGAACTGGGTCAGCAAATGACACCCAATGGGTCAAATCTGAACTGTAGCCTGCTTCTGTACAACCAACAAGCTAAAAATGTTTATCATATTTATAAATGGTTGGAAAAAATAAGACTATTTAAAAACATGTGAAAATGATATGAAATTCAGATTTCAGAGTCCATAAATAAAGTTTTAGCGGCATACACCACACCCATCATTTACATATTGTCTCTCGCTGATTGTGCTCTGCTATAGCAGCTTGGAGAAGCTGCAATGCAGAAAAACTGGTGGGCAACCCTGAAATATCTACTACGTGGCCCTTTATGGAAAAAGTTTGTTGAATCCTGAAAATGAGGAAACTTGGAATGGCTTCAACCCCAGAGAAATGCAGACTCATAGAAATTTGAAAATCATATTTGATCCCACTGCCCCCCGACCAGGGCTCGAGGCCTGACCCTGCGTCTCGTCTGGAGGCACGGACCGCACACTGTGGAACCCGCTCTCCCCGTCGCCCGCACACAGAGGTGCTGAGCTTATCTTTCCAAAGGGCAAGTTTGATCACATCACTCCCGGCTGAAGTCATTCCAGGGTTTCACCAGAGCCTGTGGTCATGGGCTTCACTGTGCCCTGCGGGCCCTGGGTCCCCTGGAAGACATGTGGGGTGCAAGGATAATGGGGAGCCTGTGGTCATGGGCTTCACTGTGCCCTGCGGGCCCTGGGTCCCCTGGAAGACATGTGGGGTGCAAGGATAATGGGGAGCCTGTGGTCATGGGCTTCACGGTGCCCTCTGGAGGACATGTGGGGTGCAGGGATAATGGGGAGCCTGTGGTCGTGGGCTTTACCGTGCTCCTTCTGAGGGCCCTGGGTCCCCTGGAGGATAAGCGGGGTGCAGGGACGGTGCCTGAGGGTTGTGGTATGGGCAGGTTGAGTGTGCATCTTTCTCTCTGTGCCCTCATTTCAACCAGAAGAGCTCTATTTTTAACTTCTTTAGGTAGCATAGGTTATTTGAAAACAGGAATATGTTGCTTAAAAGTAGTCTAAAAATTGCAGAGGGATAAAGTTGAACTTCGTGACACTGTCCCATGTACCCTGGTGTGGGAGGCACAGCCAGTCTTGCCGAGTCCTCTGTGTGCTGCCTCGGTCCGCCTGCTTGGGTCCGAGCAGCGGGGACGCCTGTCACTTCTGCGCTGAGCTAGCGGACAGCCAGGCTGCCTCCTCCATCTTGTCCCAGCCTTGTGGTCACTTGTTTTGGACGGTGCAGCTAAGAAATGGCAGGTCACGTGTCAGCCTGGGTCCCCGTGGGGTGGAGTGGCACACTGCCTTCACCCCAACGCGTAAGGCTCAATGAAAAGCACACGTTTGTAATGGGGTTTGTTTATTACCGGAGAAGGGCATTGCTCCCTCTGACAAATGTGTCTGGCCCTTGTTCAGCTGTCATTTGTTAGCAGGTTGGTTAATTAGCTTATTGGGTGATGAACTTATTTTTTCATGCATAAACCACCACAAAATCTCATGCTGCGCTCGGGCTCGTGATGAAAACACGTGTCAGATGCAGCTTGCGGCCTTGCGGGGTCCGCAGTTGAGCCACTTTTCTTCCACCGCTCTCCTCACCCAGCCCCGTCCTCGCGGACCCCCACATCTCTGCCACACTGGGCTCCTGCGGGTCTCTGAGCTCACAGGGTCCTCCACACACATGCACTGTGTCTCCACTGAATTCCTCTTCCCGCTGTCCCGCCGACACACACCTTTGCTCGTTTTCGGAGGCACTTCCAGCATCAGCTGGATTCTGAAGCAGTTTCTAATCTCTCTAGAAGGGGCTGACCCCTGCCTCGTGCACCCCACATCACCGCACAGGCCCTGTTGGAGCCCCGGGGACCCCTGTGTTGCCCGACTTGGGTGCTTGTCTCCTGCCACCGGCCTGCACACCACAGGGGCTCAAAAGCATTCACTGGATAAATGAAAAGCAGGCAGGTGCACCTGTGGATGAAAATTACATTCCTTACCTGGGGGCCACGGCTCCTTGGGCTGAGAAATGCCAGAATCCGAAACGAGCCGCTGTGACCTGGCCCGGTCACGCTGCCACACTAGGATATGCCCGAGAGTCCATGAGTTTGCTAAACCAGTAGGGGTGAAAGCCGGGGCAGGGCTCGCAGAGTTGGTGCAGCGTAAATCCAGAGGACGAGAGAAGCTGCCATCCTCGCTGTCATGTGCTAACTTCATGGTGTGCAGAGCACTTCTGTCTGTGATGCTGAGAATGTTCTGTGTCTGTCTGTCTATTGTGGTAGCCACTGGCTGCTGGGCAATTAAAGGGAGGCCAATGTAATTGAGGAACCGAATCTTCAGTTTTATTTACTTTAATTGCTGTAAATTTAAATTTCAGTAGCCACTTGTGGCTGGTTGCTACAGTATTGGCCAGTGCAGTTCTAGAGGGTATTTAGATGTACTCGTTTTACATTTATTTTTGCCACTGTGGTCTAAATATACTATATTTTGAAAATATAACTCTAAATATGTTTGAATGTAACATGAGAGAGTTTGCTGCCAGCTAGGTGCTGAGGCTGCGTTTTCTCCACAATGCGTCTCTTTTGGGCATCTCTCAACACACCTTGGGTGATAGCCTCTGTCGCCAGACGAAACCCAGGTCCTCAGAGTCAAGGCCCCCAAACCCTGAGGCCTCTGGGTGAGGCTGGCTTCCAAACAATGCAGAGCACTCAATTCAGCGGTAACTGTGGAAGTCTAAATTAAATGTATTTTAAAATATTACAGCATGATTTCAACAAAAAACCATATGGCAGGCTCTATTATTCCAGGCACTTGGTGAACAAACTAATAAAAGTGAACAAATTGAAAAAGATGTCTGTCTGGAGCTTACATTTTAAGGGAAAACAGGACAATAGAACATAAATACGTACTCTGTACAGTATAACAGAAACACTGTCAAAAAGATGCAGAGAGGACTAAGGAGTGGGTAGAAGGCAGAATTTGAGCAAATGCTTGAAGTAGGTGAGGGCGTCGCGTCTGTCTGCAGAGGTGCCTTCCTGTCCACTGGGTGTCCCCCTGTGGGCAGCCAGATGCCCAGGCTGGGCACACAGGGGCAGCCTGGCGTCCTGGGAGGTGTGGGTTGAGTCTTGGGGCTGGAGGTGGGGTACACCCGTGAACCGAGCGGGACGTGCATCCTGGATGCTCTTCTACATGGGATAACATCGCCCTTTCCCCAGTGACCTCTTAGCAAGGAAGCGTGGAGCAATGAACAACCCGCCAGCCTGCGCTCTGGGATCTGGGGTTCTGGTCAAATCCCCTGGAGAGTGTGGGGAGACCCTGGCAGGTGTCACTTCCCTCGTGGATCGTTGGCGACTGTGCGGCAGGATTCCTCAGCACGCTCCCCCCGACTAAGGCTCAGGGTGTCAGGCACAGCAAAGGTAAGGCGAGAACCGAATACTGCGCAGGCTGGAGCCATTCCGTGTGACTTGCTATGGACTTTCTGACTCAAAAGGTTTTTCCAAAAAAGCACTTTCCTCTCCACCACGGGTGGTGATTACTAGAGCGCATTATTGAACAGCTTTGGAAATCAAGCTGAAATGGGAGACAGTGATATTATAATGGCTTTTAATGTAAAAGTGGGGGAAATCCTTATTTGTATCTCTTTTCTTCTAGAAATGGAAGTCTGTTTTGAAAATATTGCGCTGGCAGCTTCTGCAGTGGCAATCTATCGCCTGGGAGGGAGGAGCTGTGCCAACATATGCCTGCGGATATCAATACACGTCTGGAGTTCTCATAAGCAGGGGGTGCTGACAGGGAGCCGGGCAGCCTGCCACTCAAGGAGCACCCTTATAAAAGGCAGGGCTTTGTTTCCCTTAGAAAATGCTAGAAGACTGTGCCCCCTGCTCCTAGAAGCTGGGGCAAAAGAAAACCCTGCTCTATTCTGTGAGCAACTTGCCATTGGTGTGGAAACAACTCGAAAAATTAAAATTCTCCAGATTTCAGAATTTCTCAAAATATATGTGCCTTCGCTGAGCAATTTAACATGTTCTTACCCAAAAACAGAGAACATTGCTTTTTAAATCTTGTTTTACAGACTAATGATTTACAGGCAGAAGTTGTGTGTCACTCAAGGTCACGCAGCTTTTGAATGGCAGAACAGGTTTTTGAGGTCTTGGATTGCAAAACCCACTTTCCTTCCACGGCCTGTGTGGGTTCCAGATTTAGAAAATGCAGACTTGAAATGTAAAAGCCAGGAGGAAAGTTTAAGATCAATACATTTCTAACTAAGAAAAGCAAAACTGAATAAACCAAGAACTTCCTAAAGACATAGGATGAAACGTTTCACTCTGTGTAAATTCACGATGTGGGATTAGGAAACCAAACGTGCCTAACAGTTCTCTGAGCTCTTCCTGCTCCTAATGTCAAATCCTCAGAAGTCTCCCAAGGGCACCTGGAGGTGCTGAGGCCGAGGCTGGTAAGGGAGAGTTTAGCCGGCGCCATCGGGATGTGGCAGAGCGGACCCCAGACCAACGTTTAAAGCAAAGCCAAACGCAGATCCATTGGACCCCTTGTTTGCGGGGGGCTGGCCTTCAGGGGCGTGGGGCTGCCTCTGATTTGGGGGCCATGCTCTGCTATTGGACCTTCTTCTCGGGCTTGGCTGCTGGTTTCATATTTCTTCAGTCCCTCCGTCCCACCCTAAGGAGCCCACATCCTGCCCAGTGCCCCCGGGCCCTCCGCCTCCCTCCCCACATGTGGGTGGCAGGGCGGGTGGGGGCTGGCAGGACAGGGGGCCCAATCTGATGCTTCTCTCTGTTGTCTGGCTCTGCACAGCAGTGCTTCTCCCTGGGGACAGGCCTCACTTGGAAACACCAAGAGTCCAAGCAGAAGTGGGTGACGGGCCCCACAGGGGACCCTCGAGTGGCCTTGACCGACCTCATTTCCAACCCCCGGAAGCCTGTGCTCCAAGCCTCCCTGGAGCTGCCAGACATGGGACTCGCCTTCATTTCTGAATATTCAGCAGTTTGCACTAGTAGACATTTTGGGATTTTTAGAATGAATGATTTTAGTCAGGGTTCTTTAGGGAAACAGAACCAATGGGAAATATCTGTTAATATTATGAAATTTTATAAAATTGTCTCAGGCAACTGTGGGGATGCATGAATCCAAATTCTGTAGAGCCGGCTGCAATCTGGGACTCCGATGAAGGTGTTCAATGAATTCCCAGGAGAGGCTGGCCGGCTGAAGTAAGATGGGAATCATCCCCTCTGACTGATGTCACCCCTTCTTTCACAGCCTCCGCTGATTGCAGGAGACGCCTGTCACTGTTGAGGGCAACCTCCTCAGTTGGTTGCGATGTGCTCAGCCGCAGATGCAATCTGTTTGCTGGTGATTTAAGTCCCGGAAACGTCCCCGTCACAATCAGGCCAGTGCTTGCTCGATCAGACACCTGGGCACCAGCGCCTGGCCGAGCTGGCACAGAACCCGGCCTCACAATGAGTGGGCAGATCTGTGACTGCGAGGGTGCGTTCGTGTTCTCCTGCTGGCGTGTGCTACGGGAAATCTTTCCAGGAGGAGGGTGGAAAGCCAGGTGACGTGGGGCAGATCTGGCGGGTGGAGAGCAGCACGCGGTGCTACCTGAGACGTCTGCAGACCTGGGGTCCAGAGTCGGAGGCTGGGGGGCACTGGGATGATCCCATCTCAGAATTTACAGGCAGGCAGAAACACCCGTCTCTTGCAATATACTGTTATTTTTATATTCTTTTCCAAGATGGAAAAAATTAAATGCATCTTATTTCTTTTATACTTTGGCCCTATAAAGGGTGGTGTTAAATACGATACAATAAGTTAGTCCATAAGTGTTTCTTGGTCTTTACATTCATTATAAAGAATTGTCTAAAATGTATTTAATTTTAGGTTTAACTCATTTTTTGAAGTAGAGTTAATAATTTTAAATAATTAACTTTCTGCCTCTGCTTGCTCACTCACCGTGTGGCAGCCGTCACTTCTGCCCGCGCTCTGGGAGATTTCTGGAGTCGTTCCTGAGTTACGGGGTGGCTGTTTCTTGGACTCCGAGCCTAGGCTGCAGCGGCCGTCTCCCGCCGTGGCGTGGGCAGCTCCACCTCAGGGCGAGATGCCCTTAAGAGCCCAGGCTACCACTCACCTTCCACCTCGTATGTGGGTGCCCCTCTGGGCCCCCCGAGGCCACCACCAACAGAAGCTCACCCTGTAGGTGGTGATTTCAGGGCTTTCTCCAACCAGGTCTCTCTCCCCACATACACTGCACCCTGCCCGATCTGTGCCATTGTAATTACTGGTCACTTTTATTCTGTGATTTTCCAAATTGGTGAATTATAGATTCACAGTGCTCTTGAGCTAGTTTGGTAGTTGGAAAACCTTATTGTAGAATCTTTAGATTTTACAAGAGATGAAACTGAGGCCAGGGAAGGAAGTGGCATGTGAGAGGGCACCGAGCAGGTTGGAAGCAGGGCTGAGAAGAGAGCAGGGGCCCTGTCCTCTCTGTGCTTTCCCCGGGGCCTCCCCTGTTTCTGTGCAAATAGGCTACCTGTCCATTCTTAATTCATTCACTCCTACATTCACTCAACAAATATTTAATGGGCAACAAACTCTGAGGAGGCATATTTAGATATTATCTCAGCCTTACAACAACACTACTAATTCCACATTTTATCCCCACTCTATGAGAAAACTGGAGTTTGAGGATTAAAAATAGCATTCCTCAAATCATGCGGGTAGTAAGTGGCAGATACATGACTGAAACCCAGATCTGCCTTCTGCTAGAGAAGACACCTGTTTGGTACCAGAGGCCATGGATGAACTTCCAATATGAAAGACAGAACCGGTTTCACATCTCTTTTTATGTCCATTTGTTTGCTTTTAAAATATTGATAACATTATAATAGAATTAAGCCAGATTATTTTTATTACAGAAGTTGTGGATTTATGGGAAAATCATGCAGAAAATACAGAATTTCCATATACTGTCCCCTATTATATACACGTCACCCTATTAATAACATTAGTGTGGTAACGTTCTTACAGCTGATGAAAGAATATTATAATTATACTACTGACTATAGTGCATTCTTTACATTAAGGTTCATTGCTTGTGTTGTGTAGCCCTCTGGTTTTATAAAAAATTTTATTTTAGTAACACATATACAACCTAAAATTTCCCCTTTTAACCACATTCCAAGTATACTTGAGTGGTGATCATTGCTTTCACAGCGTTGGGCTACCATCACCACCAGCCACTGACAAACCTTGGAGATCACCCCAAACAGGAGCTCTGCACCAGTTACGCAACTAGTCCCCTTTCCCTGCCTGCACCTCAGCCGCCAACCTGTGTCCTTGTTTCTGACTCTGTGGATTTGCTTTTCCTAATTATTTCTTATTGGTGAGGCCATACGGCATTTGTACTTTTTTCCTGGCTTCTTTCACTCAACATGATGTCTTCTGTGCTGTCACCTGTCTCGAGCTTCGCTCTGAACCTCACGTGGTCTGTCCTGGGGAATGGCGCACGGGATTAGAGGAGAGCGTGTTCTGCTTCCGTGGGGTGCGTGCTCGCTGGGCACCTGCGAGGTCTACAGGGTTTATAGGATCGTGCGGTCTTCTGTTCCCCTATCATCTTCTGTCTAGATGTTCACCTGTTCTTGAAAGTGGTGTATTGAAATCTCCTACTATTATTGTAGAACTATTTCTCCCTTCAAATCTTTCAATATTGTTTCATCTGTTGTGTGAGCCTACCATTAGGTACATATATATATATATATATACACACACATAGTTGTTATATCTTCTTGTATTGACCACTTTATCAGAATATAGTGGCCTTCTTTGTCCCCTGTATTAGTTTCTGACTTAAAGTCTACTTTACCTGATCCTAGTATACCTATCCCAACCCTCTTTTGGTTACTATGTGCATGGTATATATATGTTTGCATCCTTTCCCTTTCAGCCTGCTTACATATTGGGTCTTTTTATCTATTCTGCCAATCTCTGCGTTTTGACTGGAGAGTTTAATCTATTTACATTCAAAGTAATTACTGATAATGCAAGACTATCTTCTGCTACTTTGTTTTTTGTTATGTACCATTTTGAGACCCTTCTTAATTCCTTCTATGTATAGTTTTCATTTTTCTTTGTGGCTACCAAGAGGTTTTCATTAAGCACCTTAAACGTATGCCAGTCGCATAGGTTTGATACTGACTTAACATCAACAGCACGCGCACTATTCCCATGCCCTCTGGCCCTCTGCCTTTTTGTTGTACTTTTCAGATTATATCTTTATATATTGTATGCCCCAAACCACACATTTATCATTACCTTGTATTCATTTTCATTTTATAATATGTAATAAGTAAAAAAAAGGGTTACATACCTAAAAATATCATACAGTTGTACCATCATTTATAATTATCCTTATGTTATCTTTACCTGTGGGCTTTATTTCTTTTTTCTGTTTCAGTCCACTGTCTGTTGTCCTTGTCACTCAGTCTGAAGCACTCTCTTTAGCTTAGCTTCTAGGGCAGGGCTGGTGGCAACAAACTCCTTCAGCTTTTGTTTATCTGGGAATGTATTAATCTCTCCCTCAGTTTTGAATGGCAGTTCCGCCTGATATAAAATTCTTGGTCGGCAGTGGTTTCTCTCCATGCCTTAGATGTTTCATCACACTGCCTTCTTGGCTGCACGTTTCTGATGGGAAATCAGCAGTTTGTCTTGTTGGGATTCTCTTGAACTTAAACATACTGACTTTCTCTTGCAGCCTTGAGAACTCTCTCCTTGACCTTGACACTGGGCAGTTCGACTACAATTTGTCTGGGCTTGTTCTATCCTGTTATGGTTCATTGGACTTCTTCAGTGTGTATATTGATGTCTTGCTAAATGTGGGAAAGTTTCTGCCGTTATATCTTAGAATACTCCTGTATCCTTTATATCCTCCTTCCCCTCTGGGGACTCCCGACTACCTCATGGTGTTCCTCAGGTCTCTTAGTCTCTGTTCACATTTTTTTCATTCTCTATTTTCCTGCTTCTCAGCAAGAAATATTTCAATTGTCTTGTCTTTGAGGTCATTGATCCTTCCTTCTGCCAACTTCAACATGTTGTTTAAATGCTGTTGGTAATTATCCCTTTCAATTATTTAGATCTTTAACTCCAGTATTTCTCTTTGCTCCCTTTTAAAATGTTTTTCTCTTTATTCAGATTTTCATATTGTTCATTTTTCATTTTCCCAATATCCATTAGTTATTTCTCCATGTTTTCCTTCATCTTCTTGAGGAAATTGGAAAATAGCTTTAGAAGTCTTTGTCTGGTATGCCCAAAGTCTTGTATTCTTTTTTGATGGTTTCTGAATTTTTATCTTGTTCCTTTGGATGAACTATAATTTCCTATTTCTTTGGTTGTCTTGTAATCTCTTGTTGCACACTGTTCATTTTAATATTTTAATATAGTAACTCTAGGATAAGTCTGCATCCAGCTGATGATATAAATTTCCTTGTGTTGCCAGGAAAGAACAAAAAGATGCAAACCAAAGTAAATCTCACCTTTCACAGTCTTGGAAAATTGGCTCTGTATTGGCTGCTGCTCTCCTATCAGAAGGTCAGCCCAAAGAAAATGCAAAATACATGAACCTACCTGTCTTTTCTGGTCCCATGTCTTGGTCTGGGCTTGTGCTCTATGGTGGCTTTAGGCATTCCCCCATTTACAGGACTCCTAATGCCCCCTTCTATTCCCTGTAAAATAGTTGTTCCCCTCCTTGATGGTGTATGGCTTTAAAAGTAGGAATCCTTTGCCCCAGGCTGTTTCTTACATTTCTTTAGCTCTCTGAAAGCCTCTTCTGCCTACAGGACAAGTTCTGTGAGGGTGTCCTAAGAAGTATTTGCTGCTTCAGCCTCACCTGATATTGCACCAACACACAGGCACCCCGTGTGTGCAGAGAGGTGACTGTGCTCCCTCCAGAGCAGGGTCAGTAGGCCACAGTGAGACAGGCTAGTGCTCCCCACGCCAGGCAGGGGGTGTGAGGGGGGAACCAGCAAGGGTGCCATGAGCTTCTCCTACCTTTTTAAAGCCGCATTTTCTTGATTTGGTACTTGCCCTGTTACTGCAACCCTTAAGTGACTTCTGGAGTTTTGAGGAAGGTGTCTTGCCAGTATTTCCTAGTCGCTCAAAGATTCCATGGGGGATGGCTCCCAGGAGCATTTTTCACCACCATCTTGGTTGACCAGAAGTCTAAGCTGGAAATTTAACTAGACGATGCTAGAGGTCTGAATGGTGGCTATTTTCAGATGAGGATTCAACTGGAAGGAGGCATGAAGTGGCTTCCGGATGCCACTAATGTTTGCTTATGATATCGGTGTTAATTACTAGGTATATTCACTTTGTGAAAATACATTAAGCTGCACATTTTACATGTTCTTCTATATTTACACCTAAATTTGAAAGTTTATGGTAAAAATCTTAGAGATATCTCTGTCTGGATTCTAAATGATTTGCCCTCTGTTATGCTTTCCTCACCTATAGGTCGGACCATGCATTTCACATCTTCGAGGAGGGATTCCCCGACCATCCCTTAGCCGTATGCACCGCTCCCTCTTCCGTGCTGCCCTGCAGCTAGCAGACTGCCACACTTTCTTCAGCGACCTCCCTACTCCCAACCCCAGCCTGGATCCCCAAGTGTCCACATCCTTTGCCTCTCAGCCTCTTCTGCTCCTTTCCTTGAACCTCCTCCCGCCCTCTCATGCACAGCCGTTCATGTGTATAGGCTCCTTTCAGCATCATGGTACCCCTGGGATTTTTAGAAGATTGTTTCACATCATCTTTTCCAGTGCCCAGGTGGGGCCAGGCTCAGCCTCAGAGGATTCACACAAGCCCATCCTTTCTTCAACCTTCTGCCTCCTGCTTCTCAGGGCTGGATTTACCTCTAAGCCCCAGATGCTTATGTAGACCCACCCTCAAAAGTGAGCCAGCCTGGCCTAGTCAATGGGAGAGTCAGGCCAGGGCAGTGTCCCATCCAACTTTCTGTGTGACTTTGGGCAAGTCACTGGCCCTCTCTGTTCCTTTCCCTATGTCTAACATGCCATGTCAATGCTTGCTTTATGAGACTTTCAGTGATGCAGTGAGCATAAGAGTAGATCTAACACAACAACAATAACTGCACAAATCCTTGGGCACAGCATGCTGCGTTTATTGACTGAGTGACGGGGCTGTCCTCCCTCAGCTCAGGAGCAGAGCCAGTGAGGGTAGCCTTGGGGAAGACCCCACCTTCAAAGGAGAAAGACTGTGAACTATCAGCTCTGCAAAATGTCTGTTTCTATGATATTTTGCTGCTAAAAAGCATTTCGTTTCAGAGCCTCTACTGAACCTATTTTTATAACAACCTTGCTGGGTACAGATTGTAAATACTCCCTTTTCAGCAGAGAAAACTGAATCTGATACAATGAGATCTTTTACCTGAGTTTACAAGATGTGGAGTGAGGATCCGAACCCAGAGTTTTTTGTTGTTTCTGTTTGTTTGTATCATTGCTAAAGCCTTTCATTTCCTTTGATTGCTTTTTTTTTTATTAGAGAAGTTGTGGGTTTACAGAAAAATCATGAATAAAATACTGGGTTCCCATACACCACCCTATTTTTAACACCTTGCATTGGTGTGGAACATTCATTACAATCGTTTAAAGCACACTTTTATAACTGTAAAATTAACTTTAGTTCATGGTTTAACTTAGGGATGTTTGTGTAGTGAATTTCTATGGATTTTTTTTAATTTTTCTAGTTCCAAATAGAACATTCTAACCTACCCTTTTCCTTTTTAACCACATTCAGATATTTATCTCAGTGCTGTTAATTTCATTCTCAATAGTATGCTGACATTATCACCATCCATTAACAAAATATTTCTATCATTCCAAACAGGAGCTCTGTACTTTTTAATCCTCAACTTCCCATTTCTATCCCCACTCCATCCCCTGGTAACCTGTATTCTAGATTCTGATAATATGAGTTTGCTTATTATAATTATTTTGTATCAGTGAGATCATACAATATTTGTCCTTTTGTGTCTTGGCTTAGTTCACTCAGCGTGATGTCTGTGAGGTTCATCCATGTTGTCACATGTATGAGAACTTCATGCCGTCTTAAAGCTGAATAATATTCCACCGTATGTATAAACCACATTTTGTTTATCCATTCGTCAGTTGATGGACACTTGGGTTGCCTCCATCTTTTAGCAATTGAGAATAATGCTGCTATGAACATCGGTGTGAAAATATCTGCTTGAATTGCTGCTTTCAGTTCTTTTTTGTATATACCTAGTCATGGGATTGCCAGGTCCGATAGTAATTCTATACTTTGCTTTCTGAGGATCTGCCAGACTCTCTTCCAGAGCTGCTGCACCATTTTGCACTCCTACCAGCAATGAGTGAGTGCTCCTATTTTGCCACATCCTCTCCAACATCTGTAGTTTTCCATTTTCTTAGTAGCAGCCATTCTCATGGGTACAGAATGGGGTCTCATTGTGGTTTTGATTTGCATTTCCCTGATGGCTAGTGACAGGAGCATCTTTTCTCGTGCTCTTTGGCTATTCGCATACCTTCTTTGTAGAGATGTCTATTCAAATCTTTTGCCTATTTTTTAATTGACTGCTTTTGACCCTGAGCCCTTGAAGGCTGTGTTTCTCCACAGGGGACATTATGTACAATGGCAGCATTTCTAAGAGCTGTCTACTCTTGTCTATGACATGTTCTTCCAAGACGTTGACAGCCTCTGCAAGAGTTGATGCTCACGGCCATTTCTCCAATGAAGGGTACTTGCTCCATTAACATCAGAGTAAGGTCCTACTTTAACATTTTTTGTGCTTTTTCGTGTACATGGTAGCTTTATGTTTCAATGCTGAATCATAGCATACTGTCTTTGAAGATATTTTGAAGATGGTTAACTTATTGTTTGTGATGCTAACAGTATACCTGAGTGAAGATGGCGATAGTACGCGCTGCTTGGAGAACATGTGATCACAGCAGCATCTCAGCTGCCACCCCTGGCTGACAGCGGTTTAAAGGTACATTCTGATTACAGAAATGCCAAAATAGGGGAAATGTGTGATTAGAATGCATGCAATATAGTACATTATTTTTGTAAGAAACATGTTTCTCTGGGTAGCCTGTGAGATCCTTTCAAAAACCAAGTGTCACATATGCACACTTGGGAGCTAGGAAGCCAAAGGAAAGGAAAGGGAAGTGATGTTTATTAGATGTCTGCAGTATGTTGGCTGTGGGGCTACCTGTTGTCACATATGAAGTTTAGTTGAATAATCACAACAATCCGAAGGTGAATGGCACTTTCCCCATTTTACAGAATATTGTTTAAAACCACACTGAGTACATCAAGAATACCTTAAGATGCATAAGAGATGCACAATAAATAAATGCTTGTGAAATGAATGACTATATAGAGATTAAATAACTTTGTCATAGTCAGGCTGTTATTTGGTGTTGAAGCAAAAAACTTACTCCTGCCTTGTCTGACTCAAAGCCCATGCTTTTGGCAATATGCCACACTGGGTCTGCGTGTGAGCATGTGGCCTGGCAACTAATAGGAGCCACAAATTTTTACTAAGGAAATTAGAGAGTTATAGTGAGAAAGGAAGGAGGGAGAGAGGGAGGGAGACAGGGAGGGAAAAAAAGGAGAGAATGAAGACAAAGAGAAGAGAGGAAGGAAAAGAAAAAGATGAGAAAAAGAAAGACAAGAAGAGAGAAACAAAAATAAAAACAAGAGGAAGGGATGAAAGCAGGAGAGTTGGATGGAGAGAGTTAGGGAGAGAAAGAAAGTAAAAAAAGAGAAATGAAGGAAGGTAAGAAGGAAGGAAGAAAAAGGGAGAAAGAAAAAGAAGAGAGGAGGACGAGGAGAAAGAGAGAAAGGGAATAAAAGAGAAAGAAGAAACCAAGAAAGAAAGCTGTCGGTGGCTAAACATTGAGCAACCAGCATGGAAAGACATTGTTTTCATGAAGCCAGTCCTGGCCCTTTCCTCCAGGTTACACCAGTTTTACAGTGATTCTAGGAAGGTGCTCAAACGTCAGGTTTAGAAGGCAAAACAAACAAAACCCTCTGTCTCTGCCTCTTGTTTGCAGGTTCTTGACCAACGGTTTACTGAGTGGCACATTTGCTCAAGGGGAACTGAGGACATCAGTGCGGAAAGCACCTTACTCGCCAGCGCCGTGAGAGGGTACAGCACCCGGGGTGCCTGCACTTAGCCTGTCACTGGCGTAATTTATCCGCCCACCGAATACCCCGAGTCCCGCGCAGCCCCCGGAGCTGTGGGAAAAAGGCTCCGTTCAAGGGGCCAAGACCCAGCATGACGGTGGCGCAGGGGGGGCTGTGACAGTGGCACCGTCCTTCTCCTCCAACTAGGCCCGCCCCGGTCTCTTCTCTTGTCCTTTTAGCTCTGACTGAAGCCCCCATCCAGGCCGGAAAAGTCCAGGGCACAAGCCGTGGTGGAGAGGGGCTGCGGCAGTGAGGGGCGTCCGGGCCCCCAGGCAGCCACTGCTGCCCTGGGTCCCTCGAGATCGCAGTCCGGGGGGCGCGTAAACACGGGCAGGTGTGCAGACGGCGCTCAACAGACGACGCTGCCCTTGGCTCCCAAAGTCTCAGTGTGAGAAGCTTCTACACTCCCAGAAACACCATTTCATCTTCCACAGCAGGTTTTAATTGAACCATAACAGTAAAACGCATTCCCACAGAAACCTCGAAAAATACTGAAAAAAGTGTGGAAGACAGAAAGGATAACTCCACCCTGGCAATAGCCATTACTAATATTTTAATGGATTTTCTCCTAGAACTTTTATGCAGACACAATTATAAATACATTGAGGAGAATACCGTCTGTAGTTTTTTAATTTTTTCATTTAGTACTTTAAGCAATCTCCCATGTCATTAAATAGTCTTTGAAAAAATCTGAGTTTTAGTAAGGGACTGCAAAGAACGTCATCAAATGGATTAAACATAGTTTATTAGGACAGTTTTCCAATGTTCTAATAGACATTGTTTATTGAAGTTATGTGTTTATTCAAATGCTACTTGAAATTAAACATTTCAGCATTTGATTGAATAAACTGTTTCTCTCAGTTACTTTATTTCGCAATTACAATAAAAGCTGCTATGCACAACTATGGATGCATATATATGTATATAGCTATGCTTTCCCAAATCACAAATTAGAAGGATTAGAATTACTAAGTGAAAGAACTGTGACCAGTCTTAAATTGTCCTGCAAAAAGCTATAGAAGTTCACCACAGCAGGAGCCTATGAGTGTACACCAACGTGTTCACCACCACGAAGAGAAAGCAACAGTTACTGATGTGTTAACATCGTTTCTTTGATTACTAATAAGGGTAATATTTTTCATATTTATTTGCAATTCTCAATTCTTGTAAACTGCCTTTTGTATCCTTTGCACATTTTGTTTTTGGTGAGTGAATAATGTTCATCTTTTTTCTTACAGATTTAAAGTCTTTAAACAGTAAGCATGTAAAACATTGCTGTTTGCTGCAGGTTTTTTCCCCATATTTTCATATATTTTTGTTTAAGGTGTTTAGTTTTTAGTAACTAAGGAAAATATATTTTTGGGACAGACGTCAGGTTCCCTGAAGACATGCAAATATATCATTTCTCACCAAAAATACTTGTTTTTTTGATGTTAGCACAGCACTTTTAAAACAATAAACATAGTATTCACACCAGAATTATCTCCCCTGGTCTTTTTTTTTGCAGCGAGGCCTGATTCTTGCCATAACAATAGTAAGACCCAACATCGTCATTGTGCCAATTCTATACACACACTTATTTTTTAAAAATCCAAAGTGCCCAAGGGAGAACGCAGAAGTCACTCCCGGAGTGGTGTTTGCAGTCCTTCCCCCAGAGCGGGAGCCAGGAAGACAGAGCATTTCTCTGGGAGGGAATGTCCTGTTCCAGAAGAGCCCAACAGGAGACAACTGGAGGAGCAGAGTCTCCCCAAAATTGGCAAAGAGAAACGGAAGCTTTTGGCTAAATCCCTGGAAGCCGGTGGAACAAGTGTGATTTAGGATGTGGCTCTTCGGTGTCACTGGTTTTATTGGTTCACCCAGGCCCACGGTAGTGCGTCGGGAGCAGGTTCTGTCCCCCGCTGATGTGTCAGGAGCGGGTTTCTGTGCCCGCTGATGCATCAGGAGCGGGTTTCTGTGCCCGCTGATGTGTCAGGAGTGGGTTCTGTGCCCGCTGATGTGTCAGGAGTGGGTTCTGTGCCCACGGTGGTGCGTCAGGAGTGGGTTTCTGTGCCCGCTGATGCGTCAGGAGCGGGTTTCTGTGCCCACTGATGCGTCAGGAGCGGGTTTCTGTGCCCGCTGATGTGTCAGGAGTGGGTTCTGTCCCCCACTGATGTGTCAGGAGTGGGTTTCTGTGCCCACTGATGTGTCAGGAGTGCGTCTCTGTCCCCCCTTTCCACTGACGCCCCCCACACAGCGGGAGCCTCCCCAGCTCCTGAGGCCTCAGGCAGCCCCTGCATCCAGCCTGGTTCTCTGGGCCCCGCTTCCACTCTTCGTGACTCTGGGGCCGCCCTCTGGCCTCCTGGGTGCCCGGTCCTCCTCCCTGCTCTCCCCAGGGCTCATCCTCCTGGAATAAAGGAACTAAAGTCCCACAACGCCCCTGAGATGCGACAACCGCTGGCATTTGCCCTTCCTTCCTGCGTTTGTTCTGGGCACATGCAGAGATATTACATCTTCTACCGTTTCCCACCTTCTCTGTCAAACGCTGTCATTGTCTCTTCCAAACCCTGCTTTTTCATGGCTGTACGATAACCAGTTCCACGATTCTTCAGTCGATAGGCATGTACGGTAGTTTCCGTTTCCCTTGGCTTTGGTGTGTGGATTGAACCAGCAGGGACTCACGGCTCTGAGGTTACCTCCAGTTACTTCCTTAGAACAAATGCCATGTATGAAAAGATATGTAAATGTTTGCCTTTTGGCATCACTATTAAAAGCAAAACAACAGTAAACAAAACTTAGTTTTTAGAAATTTCTACTTTGAGGAGGGAAGGATATTTTAGTAAATATTCTGGCTGGTGTTCCTTAAAACATGTATCAGTATTTACAGTTTTTAAAAAGTCATAATGATTATGACATCCCTGTAACAGGGTGTAAAGGGCAAGCACAGAAGGGAAAGGACTCGCACAGTTTCTGCCATGGAGGTGGAAGGGCTCCCGACTGAGAATTATTCTCAAATATTCCCACCCTCGGCTTCCAGGCCTTCAGCTCTAGGAAAGGTGACCCATGCCCCCCACTCCCACCAAGCAAGGGAGGGAAACCCCCTCTTCAGCTGGGGAGGGGCTCAGTGGGGCCGACAGGGAGGGGGAGAGGGGGCGGTGGCTGCCCCTGTCCCCGGGGGTCCGGGGCTGGCAGGTGGCTTGTGGAAGATGGTGATCCGGGTGAGCAGCTGGTGCTCTAACTCAGAGCTGTTTCGGCTGTCGACTGTACTAATGCTTAATCTCAGGTCGTTTTAGGATTCCAAACAGGGAATTTCTGCCTGCTCCTTAATCTCAAAAACAGAGGAGGTGCCAGTTCCCATGTGTGAAATGTGCAACTCAGCCTGTCATTTCGAACGTGCCTCCTGCTTCTGCTTCTCCCATGGGAGCCCTCTCCTCCGCTGGTGACTCCTGCCGTGCCCAGCGGAGCCGGGGCCTCCACACCGTCACTCCAGCTGCCCTCGGCGGCTCTGCCTTCCCCCCAGGTGACTGTCGGGGGCCCCTTGGCTTCCGGGCTCCAAATCCCTTGCCCTCGCTGCCCCCCGGGAGTGACCTACTGGCGTCTGAGGGTGCTGGGTGCCACGTCCACCAGCGGCTGTTTCACTCTGT
Organism: Bradypus variegatus; assembly: GCA_004027775.1. NCBI lineage: Eukaryota > Metazoa > Chordata > Mammalia > Pilosa > Bradypodidae > Bradypus > Bradypus variegatus. Next base: position 25,047 of record PVKY010000145.1, read on the forward strand.
TTGGTTATTTTGTCTTTCTCACTGGTCTGTGAGCTCCCTGAAGGCAGAGCCCATGATTTAAAACCACCCTCATATTTCCAGGGGCTGGGGCAGTTACCTGGAAAACCATGAATATTTCTGGAAAGAAGGACAGGAGGATAAATGAAAGAAAAGAAAGAGGAAGGCAGAGAGAGAAGACACATGGATGCTAATAAGATGTTTACTGATTTGAACGTAAGCTGTTGTCTGTGTTGGAAGAGTCAGCGCGGCACGTCTGAATTGGGTGCCTAGGCCCTGAACCCTCCAGGTGTGTGAAAATTCACCTGCAAACCGCAACCCTCGGGAGCAAAGCCCAGGGCCGGGAGAGAGCAGGGAAGGCCTGGAGATGCTCGCGGAGCCGCCGGTGCCGAGGGTGGCTCCCGCCTCTTGGGCCTCGCTCAGAGTTTCTCTCTTTTTGCTTCATTTGTTTATTTGTCAACAGCCCTGAGAAGTTCCGATACACCAAGAATGTGTGTGTGTGCGTGTGTGTGTGTGTATCTCTTTTTAAAAAGCATTAAATGTTATTTGAATCAACCATTTCATTGAGGACATGCTGCCCCAATTCCCCACAGTGTCGGCCATGAAGGTGGATCAAAATTAAAATTTAAGGCGTCCTGCTGTTCCTCAGCACCCATGTGGGGGTGCCGATCTCCCAGCAGCCATCTGCAGATGTCTGGCTGTAGAACAAACTCCTCCTTTTCCTGCAGACCCGTCTTCCCAAACAGTCAACAGAAAATGTCAAATTTGCTGGTGATGAAAAGGATCTTCAACCAACGATGCCACTTTGGATGGAAACCAGAAAGCAAGCGGGAGGTCCATGCAGAACCCTGACAAAGGCATCGCCCAAGCCCTGTGCAGGGCTCTGTCCGTCTACACTGGAGGCTGCAGTCCTCTCTCTACCTTCGAGGAATCCATTTGCTTCCCTCATCCGCTTTGCAAAAAGGTCCACAAAGCTGAATCCATTTCAGTGAGATGAAGGGTTCTGGTTTGAAGTTAGCCTGTGAACATTTCTCTCTGATTTTAATTTTATTTATTCATATTTTGAATACAGAAAGAACAAAAGGCTGCAGAGTGACAAGCTCCCACCGTTTCTCTTCTCCTGCCCCCCAGTTTTTAGTCTTCTACTCTTTTCTGTTGCTTGTGTGTCTTCTCAGAGCTGTTTCATTCTACTACAAGGAAATGCACATACATATGTCTGCATACATGTGTATATACGAGTGTGTTTGCTTGTGTGTGCATAAATTACACATATCTATATTTGCACAAATACAACATATTTGTATATATACTATACGTATACGTATAATGTACTCATACACACACAGAACCATGGTTTTTTACTCCCTCCCAAAACAAATGGTAGACACAGCACATACTCACTATACTTTGCTTTTTTATTTAATAGTATGCTTTAGAGAACATTCCATTTCAGTATATAATAAGCTTCTTCCTTCTTTGCTTTGGGTGCAGAACATTTCAGTGTGAACAATATTCATGTCACTGGTCCAATACTGAGGTACATTTAGGTGGTTTTTACCCCTTTTCTATTACAAATGATGCTGCAGTGAATAATTCTGAATATTTGTCAGTCTTCACTCTGTTGGTTTAGCCATAAAATTAGTTTCTAGAAGTGAAATTGAGGAATCAATGGGTGAGTGCATATATAATTTTTTTCTATGGGTTACATTTTATTTTATTTACTTCTTAACTGGGTGATACATGCACATGACATACAATTCAAAAAGGAAACTTGATGGAATACTAAAAATAAGTCTCTAGTGTACTCTGTCCTCAAGGAACCAGTTGTTTGTCTTTTCTCTTTAATTTTTTGCATCCTGTGTATATTTCCTGTGTTAGTCAATGAATTCATACCTGTGTGCGATTATGTGTTACTGTGAATGTGTGTACATGATTGTGTGTGTGTGTAATATATATTTTAATGTGTGTGTACTGGTGTACAAAAGGCAGTGGCCATCAGTAGTTAGCCGTTCATCTCTGGAACAACCTTCCTTATTGTCTCATCATTCAGTCTCAGCCAAACACGGTGATATCTAAGGCCGCTGAGAGTTTAGAAAATGGATATTCTCATGGTTTTGGTTGGATAATAGTTTGGCAACATGTATCAAAATTTAAAATGCACTTAGCTTTTGCCACTATTAGGGAATTTACTTAAAATTGATATTTGCAAATGTACATCAAGATATGTTTAGAAGAATTTTCATTGAAGTATTATTTCAAAAAGCAAGCAACAAACAAACACAACCTGGAAAAAAATTAAGGTGTTAATCAGTATAACACTGCTTGTCTAAATTATAGCACACCCTTGAATACTGTGAATCTGTCATAAAGAATGAACCCTGCATGTAATGATACACAAAGATTTCAGGGAAAAAAGCTACCATGAAGAAAAAGGCAAGAAGCAGGGCAGTGAGTACACCGTGACTGTCCGCCGTGGCCGTGAGAGGGAATGTGAGCACGTCTGTGTGTTTAGAGAGTGCCGCACGCACTCATGTGCAGAGAAAGGCTTCTGTTTCTTCTTTTCTCTTGTACATCATTATGAGCATCTTTTGATGTTCGTAGGCTTTGGGGAGGGGAAAGGGATGAATATGGAAAGGCTTTTCCTTTCCACTTGGCATTTTCTGCATATTTATAGAGAGATATGCATGTATGTATGATTTTTAAACCACAACAACAGATGTCAGAATAGATCTGGGAAAGGAGCTAAGGGACCATTTTTGTTTTTGTTTTTCTTCTTTATATTAAAAATATTTAAAACAAAAATAAAAGAATCATAAATGTGAAAGAGAAAAAGAGCTACCAGATCGGTAGGTTATGGGATGACAGTGACACAAATAGTTACTTCCTCTGACTTCTCTGGGCTGGCTGTGTAAGACCCACCCTGGCAGCTACATAAAAATAGAGCTTTCAGGGCTCTTTCCTGGAGATTCTGAGTCAGTAGAGCTAAGCTGGAACTCTGACCATTAAAGACACAAATAACAGCAGCAAAATGTTGATGAACGACTTCATTTGGAGCCACTAGCTGCATCAAACACTGGTGCTCAGTTCATTCAGTAAAGGGCTTTCGGATTTGGAGTTGGGACACCAAGTCACCACATGCATCGTAGATACACGTCTATTCATAGCTTTCTAGCTCATTTGTATTATTTTGGTGTATTTGGCGGGCAGTGGGTATAGTTAGAATGAGCTGGGATTGAATTTTGGCCCTAAAGGTTAGTGATGGAATAAAACTATGAAATTATTGGGCCTCCCTGAGCTGTTATGCTTGCATAGACGTTATGGGAATGAGAGGTAACACGTGCAAGCCATTCAACAAAACGCGTGGGGCCAGGCGCGCCCTCGGCGGTAGCTGCGTTGCTTGCAGAGCACGCACAGCTCCGCGCGTTCATCGTCGTCATCCTCACGGGCGAGGCCGAGCGGGCCTGGGTCTGGCTGCGGACACGGGTCCCCGACGGCTCGGTCCCGGCCCAGGCCCCTGCAGGACCCCACCCACTGTCTCCCTGCGGCGCCTCCGTCCTGGGTTAGGGCAGCAGCGGCGGCCCCGGGACGGGAGTCGGAGATCAGCCCCAGCGTCAGCCGCTGGAGGGGAAAAGCCCGAGGCAACAGCCTTTGGTTCACCCCTGCGCATTTTAGAGACGCTGCTTTCAGGCACTCGGAAGAACATGTCAGGATGCGGACTGTAGCCGCCAGAGCTGGAAGAGGGCCGGGGCCTCCCCGCCGGCTGCGCTTCCCGCGTGCGTTCACGCCCAGCAAGCACAGCTCCAGCTGCCAGGGATTCAGCACCTGCCACGAGCCTGGCGTTGTGCTAATTGTCACCGTGTAGAGTCCCCAACCCTCCAGGAGCCCACCAGGGGGAATCTCGCCCCGTTTCACTGTAGGAACTGCAGTGCAGAAGGTTTAAGGGACGTGCCAGGGCGGGGTGGTAGTCAGGGCTGGAGCTGCATCAAGAAGCCAGGGCTACCTGGTGGCAAATACTGGCAACTTTCCCTCTCCCTGATTAAGTGCCTCCGTTGGGCAGGCAGTGTGCGGCAATCTCAGCCCGATGAGCAGCGTGGTCCATGTGGTGACGTGTGGCTTTGTGTGGTGGCGTGTGGTGACGTGTGGTGGCGTTCGGTTGCGTGTGGTGACATGTGGCCATGTTTGGCCACGTGTGGTGGTGTTTGGTGGCATGTGGTGGTGTGTGGTGACGTGTGGTGGCGTTTGGTTGCGTGTGGTGACATATGGCCGAGTTTGGCCGTGTGTGGTGACGTGTAGTGGTGTTTGGTTGCGTGTGGTGACATGTGGCCATGTTTGGCCACGTGTGGTGGTGTTTGGTGGCATGTGGTGGTGTGTGGTGACGTGTGGTGGCATTTGGTTGTGTGTGGTGACATATGGCCGTGTGTGGCCGTGTGTGGTGGTCTGTGGTGGTGTGTGGTGGTGTGTGGCGGCCACACAGGAGGGCTCCTGGGTCTGGACTTGCCCGGAGAATGCGGTGCCTGGTGGCCCTCAGCTGCATTTCCCTCTGGCCGGCTTCAGTGTCAAACGAACCAGGACCCGCGCCTTCCCTGTGTGCAGGGGCTAAATGCCCGCTGGCGGCTCACGGGGAGGCTCCGCTTTCCGCCAGCCCCTTTGCTGATGTCAACCCTGTCCCGTGGAGGGCAGATTAGCCCGCTGCTCAGGTCGGGCTCTAGGTCCAGAGCGCCTCGCCTCGCCGGGGAAGGTGCCTCCTTCTCCCCGGCTGCTCCCCTGACATGGCGTGGGCACCTGTAGTCGAATGTGAGTGATCTCCGGAGTGCTGGAGCTCTCCGCCCCTCCTCAGCCCCTGGCCAACACTGGCATCGACTCTTTTCCTAAATCCACAGACACTTCCTCGGGCCTCTGGTGGAGACCCAGGGGTGTCCCTGCCGTCCCTGGCAGCAAGCGCCCTGTGGCAGGATGGAGCTGGGGGTGGCAGGCGAGAGGCCCTGGCTGCCCGCAGGGTGAACAGACACTGCGGCTTCCGACGATGTGGATGGTATCGTGCAATGTCTCCGGGTCCCTCTGATCCCAGAAAGTGGGCGCACAGCGCATCGCAACTACTACCAAATGGTGAGAAGCCCCTTCCAACAGCAAGGAGAAGCTTCAGATGTTTCACCCGGTTTCAACCAGATGATGAAGTGAAATGTGAGGCTGGGGGTAAAGGCCGACTTCACTTGTGCAAGTTGGAGGAAGGTTTCTGAGCAGGGCAGCATCACAGAGGGGCTCGCATGGTTGGGAAAGCGGAGTTTTGATGGTGCGTGTCTGATTTCAGTACCACCTCACTCCCCGTCCCCAGCAGCCCCCACAGCCTGCCACCCCACTCCCTGCGGCCCCCACGCTTCATCCTCAGGCCCCCGCCCCACCTGGGCCTCTGATGGCCAAACAGAGGCTCCTGCCCCGTGACTGGCGAGGAAAGCTCCACGTTAACTGCCTGGTGCCGAGGTTTTATGGAGGCTCCGGGCCAAATGCGCGGCCAAGACTTCAGACCGACCCCTGGCAGCTGCAAAATGCAAACGGCCCTGGTAAAACCGAGAGCAATTTCCCGGGCAGGAGACTGGGCGCCTCTAACGAGCTGGGCGAGGCTGCCCAGCGCTCTCCGGTCATCCAGGTGGTGGATCGGACACTGCTGTCGGGTGTCCTCAGCCGGGCTGGGTCAGCACACGGCGGGAGCTCCCGGGCCCCAGCTGCCCGGCTGACCTTATGGTCCTGAGGAAGATGTGCGACGGGGTTTCAGGCTTTTTGGAAAGCTTCTCTTCCTTTCCTTCCTACCCTCCTCTTTTCTCCAGTCCTGACTCAAACCTACTAACAGCTCAGCTTTGGAATTTCCAAAGAAGGAAGGGCCTCAGGGAAAACGCGAGTTTTCCTGGAGGGATAGGGCAGACTTTCTGTCTGCTCATCCATCCATTCACTCGTTCCTTCTTTCTTTTTTTCATCAACTTAGTCGGATTCCATGCTAGAGTTCGGGATGCAGAGATGATCTGGTTTTACAGAGATGATCCGGTTTTGCATTTAAGAAAGGGAAATAACTCAAGTGCACAAAGAATTACCAAATGTTTTTCAAGGTGACCACAAGACAGCTACAGGCAGAGTGCTCAGCGTCAGCTGGAGAAGCAAGGAGGGTGGCTGCAAAGGCCTTTGACAGGGATTTATAATACAGCTTATTTTAAAACCAAGATATGTGAGAATTAGGAGTTAAAAAGATGGAAAGACATTTCAGGAAGCTGGAACGCCACGAGCAAATGTTCCATGTTTTAAAATATAGTGTGTCCACGTGCCTGGGATCTGTCCCGAAGGCCGCCCGAGCGGAGATGGGAGCCCCTCGGCATTGTGGTGCTGGCCCAGGGCAGGGGCAGGGGCAGGGGCTGCCTCCCCCTCCCCCCCCGGCAGCGTCCAGCGCGGCGCCACCCAGGATAATTTCCAATGAGGGGCTTTCCAAAAAGGAACCCTGGTGCCCTGACCTTCGTCCACGGGGACAGCCTTCAGGACAACGGCGTCTCTTCTCGCCTAAGTGGACCGGGCTCCGCAGGCAGTGCGGGCGCCCCCAGCGATTGCCTTCCCTTCTTTGCACAGGACCTCACATCCCTGGCCTTTCCACCAGGGTCCCGTGGGAGGAGCACCCTTTCCTTCCTCTCGGTCAGGCTTGGCCAGGGGACGCGCTGCCGCTGGTCGGTCAGGAGAGGAAGGAAAGGCTATGTGGTCGGAACAGAAGCCTTAGAGCCGCGGCGTGATCTCGTCATTCGTCTTCTCCCTCTGCTGTGAGAACAGCACGTTCCAGGTTCGAGCTGCTTCTTGGGTGCAGATCTCAGAATAAAGCAGACACAGGGAACACGCCGCAGTGGCTGCAGCCAACACGGCGAGGGCAGCTGCACACAAGGTGGGAGAAAGGCAAACTTTTGTTGTCGTTGGGGTTGTCATCACAATTTTATTTAAGTAATAAAATTACTTAATTTTATTAAGTAAAATTATCAGACACAGAGAATGCCGCCTGATGTCCCACCTCAGACTAAGCCCCGAGCTGCCTGTGGTGCCCCTGGCACGTCAGGGAGCGCAGCGCTCATTTCTGTCTCCCTGAGGCCGCTCTTTGAGGCTCTGCCGTACTCCCTCCTAGCCCTCTTTTCCGTCAGGATGGCCTTTTCCTGACTCGCGACGCTCAGACTCGGCTGGAGCTTCAGTCCTGCCTGTACCTTCTCCCAGAGGCTGCAGCTGGATGCGCTGCTGGTGGCCTCATCCCCTGTGCACCTTTCTCCCCTGCCGTGGACCAAGAGGACCCGAGAGAGCCTGCCTCTGTGCCCCTTTCCCCACCAGGCCTCAGAGGGCAGGATCGTGTCTGATTTATTACTCCCTGCAGTATTCGGCCAGTGCCCAGCATGTAAAAGGGATTGAGAAATGAACCATCTCCCAGTGGCGGAAACGCCAATCCTTGGAACTTCTGCCTCAGTGGATCCGTTCCGGCACCTGACAGGCTCAAGGGGCCGTTTCTGCACGATGAGGAAAAGGCAACACAGAGAGTCAAGGAACAGATCCATGAATGTGAAGGAGGAAGACTCAGTGCATGTCTCTCTGTCCAAGTCATAAGTAAGTTCCACCAGCTGCACAGACGCTGCCACATCACCAGGAAATGGGCCGAACTCACCTGCTTCCCAGGTGTTCATCTCACAGCAAAGAGGAATGAGGATGGAGATTAGTCCAACCTGGCAAACGTGGGCACTCTCCAGCCCACAGACCTCCTCAGTCTCATAACGCACACACACACATGTTCACACACGGACACAAGCACGTGTGCACACACATTCACACAGACATGCACATGTGCACACATGCACACATGGATGCATACAAACACACACCCGCACAGTGCAATGCACACACATGCACATATGCACACATGTGCACACATGCACAATGCACGCATGCATACAAACACACACCCGCACAGTGCAATGCACACACATGCACATATGCACCCCTGTGCACGCATGCACACATGCATGCATACAATGCACACCCACACAGTGCAATGCACACACTCACCCAAATGTACTCCCACACATGCACAGATGGGCACACACATGCACACAGGCACATGTGCACACATTCACATTCACACCCACACACACACACACACATCCCATACTGAAAGGTTGACCAGGGGTAGATGAAATGTCTAAAAGTTCCATGCTAAGATCAGCAGAGACTGAGAAAGTGTTGTGTGTGTGGTGTCACACACACACAATATATGCTTAGTTGCTATTGTTTTATGTTTTGAATCTGATTTTAATTCAGTATAACAATATAGAGACTATCACAATGATGTTTTGGAAAAATGATTACGAGGTTGCGATTTGCATTTAAACCAAGCTTGTCCACTTCCCTCGTGCTTGGCTCTGACTAGACATTGAGAACACAGAGGTAAAAAGACACAGTTGCTGCTTTCAGGCGCGCCCCTGTGTCTGCTGAGGGAGACAAGGAGTTGGTGCTCAGAGGAGAACACACACACATACACACACACACACACACACTCAGACGACTGATTTGTGTCATAACAAGCATGGACTGCATTTTATTAAGTACAATTATCTGCAAAGAAACACATTTATTTGAGGGTGTTGAGAAATGTTGGAGAAAAGATCTGATTGCACTTCTTCATTCAATGTAATTGATTCATTAAACAAACAATACTCATTGGCATTTCCTGATTTCACACTCCTTGTAAATTAAAATTTTTCCTAGATCGGTTATCAGTGGACAAGAAGAATTTGGAATATTATATTATGATATCCCACTTGGCTCTTCACAGTTCAGGATGGGGGAAGGAAGTGACTTTTCTTCAAATACATTTGGCTGAATCTTAGATCTAAAATTTAATAGCTGTTCATTCTCGTGCAAACTGTCTCACTTCTGTGCACCTGTCTGCTCACGTAGGGTATTACATGTACAATAGCACATGGCCAATGTGTTTAAGAATGAATGAGCGGTGAGATATCATAAAGCCTCGCACTTTAGAGGCTTTTCTCTGGCTCTATCCACACCCCACCCCATGGAGTGAGGCGTCTGCACCCCGTCTTCCACCCCCTTCTCTCAGACCGAGGAACATCCCCTCAGAATTAGGATGATGTCATGCCTGCCCAATGTCCCCGAGAAGGACCCGCATTGTCCCCTTCCCTGGGCCTGTGTGGCCGAGGGCTGACCGTGGCCCAAGTAGTGACGAGGGTTTGGCTGTCGGTGGAGGGTGTAGATGGAATCAGGGTGGGGGGCAGGTAGAGGGACTCACGGGTGGGAGAGAAGGGGTGAGTGTGAGTTAGGGCCACAGGCTGACCCTCCCCATGTTGCCACCAAGGGGCCCTGGGATTCTAAATTGGAACGTAGCCTTCCAGGTCATCGTGAAAGCTTATTAGCCAAGGTGGGAAGTTTGATGTTCAAATAATTATCATCTTATGGAACAAACTTTTAGCTTGATTCATAACATTTACATGTTTGCATGTATTAGCCAGGGTTCTCCAGGGAAGCAGAATTGACAGGATTAGCTCATCTGTGTAAATGCTGTGAGATTCACTTTAGGAATTGTCTGACTTGACTGTGGGGATCGGCATGTCTGAATTCCACAGGGCAGCCATGCGTTGAGAACCACAATGGAGGTTTCGATGTTCCCAGGAAGGGGGAAGAAAAGTTGCCTGGCTGAAGTGATGGAAATTCCCCTTCCTGACTTCTGAAATCCTCAGGTCTCCCTTTAATGTCTGCAGTGGATTGGATGAGACACCTCTCATGGCTGAAAGCACTCTATGTTTGTTGTAGATGCAATCAGCCATAGATGCAATTGACTGACCAATGAGTCAAATCCATGAAATATCATCACAGTAACAATCAGGCCAGTGCTTGCTGGATGAAACAGCTGGATGCCATAACTTAGCCAAGTTCACACATGAACTCAGCCATGACACTAGGTATAGGGTAAGTGGGCCCTGGTTTGTAGATGCTTCCAAGGCCTGACAAACATTAAGCAGGTTGTTGTTTCCAGGGAACTTTGAATGCCCACTCTGCACCTTTTCTACCTCTCTTTTTGCATATGAGGATAGAGGAGAAAGGGGTTATAGGGAAGGCAATGTAGGTTCAAGGAAGTTCTTGGAATAATTAAGAGGACAGGTGGAAAAATTCCTGAGACGTTTTTAAACTACTTAGTTTTCTGCAGAATTCCAGGATTTTGGTTACCCAGCATGCAGAATGTCATCTTGCCTTCATCTTTGGTACGCCCTCACTACACATGGAAGGAGAATGCATTTCAGAACAACATTTGGGCACCAGTAAACCCTCCTTTGTCCTATCTGCCTTCACATCAGTATATTTTTATAGACAGCTGAGGAATTGTGTCAAATAGCCCCTACTTTGATACCAGATTTAACTTCCCAGAGCCCAGATGTAACAGTCACTCTTGTGCTCCAAATCCTTTTGAGGCTTCCAGGTCAAAAAGATAAAGTCAAACTTAGCTATCTTCGTGTAAGCCTTTCACAAGTGGTTTCCTTATCACCCATGTGTTTGCACACAGGGCTTTGATCGGAAGAAACTCTCCTCGCCCTTTCTGCTTCCTTATCCTTGCACACGCCAGTTCCTCCTTCCAGTTCAGGGCTGGAAGTCCCCAGGCTCCGTCCCGGACATGCAGATAGGGCGGCTGTGAACTGGAGGGGGCCGGTTTCTCGTGTTCACTCCCACCAAGTGAAACGTGTCTTTTCGTTCTGTTACTCACACACTGCAGCAGTGGTATTAGCAGTGACCCATGATTTTGTCACCAGTGGAAATCACAGATTTTTTCAGATCACATTACAATTATAGATACAAATATTATGTTTGCCACTATTTGTGTGGTAGTTATTAAACTACTGCTAGATTTTCATGTTTTATAAGATCTATTAATGCATTAACAAAGTTGCAATACATTACAAGGTTTTTCATATTTTAAAACTGAGTTTCAACAAAGCATTTTTAAGGGCCTCCAACACTGTAAAAGTGACTAGTGCTTCTGAAATATAGCAAAGCAGAGATACATTTTTGGAAATGATTCTTTCTTCTTTACACCATTTTAAAACCACTTCTACGTAAGTGGTTTATCCGTAGGTCTGTGCATTTGGCTTTGTGTGTTTAAATGTCTTGCTCTGAGAAGGGGTTTTGTGTCTCACGAGACTGTCTAGGGGGGTCGCGATGGCCCCAGTGGGGCAGGAGCTCCCACAGGGCCACGCCGTGCCACGTCCGTGTCCTCGGTGCTGCCGTGGTGACGAGCTGACCGTGTTTGCCAACGTGCCAGAATGGACGGCTGCAGAGGCTCGGCCGCTTGGAAACAAGCAGTTAGGTGACTTTCTAGGATGGCTTCTAAATGCTGTGTAGAGGCCATGACTTTGTTGGGCTCTTTTCTTACAGTGACTCTGTGGAAGTGACATTTATCTGAATATTCAAAGATCTCATGATTCTTGTGCTTTGACACAAAGCTGAAATATTGTGCCAGATAACGGACTCTGCCAGGTCTGCTCTCTGAAGAATCGATGGCAAGTTTTGCAGAAAAGTTAACACCCAGGATGTATGTATGGCCTTTGATTCACTGGCTTGTGAGTGTGTGAGATGCACACTGTCTTTCTGGAGAGACGCGTGTACATTACCCGTCGTTTCCATGTCAGTGAGGGTGTGCAGGGGAGCGGTTTGTATCTAAGGAGCTGAATTACAGGATATTTGAGACATAGGAGTTGAAACATTGTGTTGCAAGATGGTTGAAAAGCACATATTTTGTGTCTTTAAGTAACGGACATTTTTAGAAATTTGGTGTCATGTGTGGTGGAAAAATACTCTGTTCTATTATTAATCACCGTGTGGGTGTGGCTGTTCCCCAGGAATCTGTCCTCTCTTAGGCCACAGCTGTGCCACGGCAGAATGCAGAGAACAAAAGTGACCAATTCTAGGCAATGTGGGCATAACAGAAAGGATTCAGAGTAACCCGTGGTTGGTCCGAGCTCATCTGTCACCGGCCTCGGGACCAGGTGACGTCTGCCTGCCCGGAGAGGAGGAGCAGGGAGAGCGAGTGAGCAGGGGAGCTGGCGGCTCCCCAGGGGGAGAGCCGAGGACAGCAACTGAGGCTGGTGCGGGCCAGGGAGGGTCGGGCACCAGGACAGGTGAGAGAGGGGGGCTGAGTCGGAAAGAACAGCGTTGGCTTGCTGGACGCCACGGCCCGGAGTGACCCGGAAGATACATGGCATTTTCCACGGCTGAGGGAGGGTGTGACCTGGTCCCCGAGGCCACAGAAAGAAGGGCTGAGGGTCAGGGCTTGGAGAGGCCATCAGGGCAGAGGACATGTGCAGAGTCCCACCCGGCAGCGAGGGCAGCGGGTGTCACAGCCAGCACTGAGGGGGGCTGGCAGCAGCCACCCTGAGGTCCCCCACGCTGCGATGTCTGGACAGGCTTGGGCCCCAGAGCCCAAGAAGAGCCCGGGGGGAGGTTGGGGCCCGTGTGACAGCACGTGTGGATACCCACTCAGGAAAGGTTGCATGGCTTTGACCCCAGAGTTTCTCGACTTGCTACTTGTCAGTGTTATCTAAAAGAGACATGTTTTTATGCTAAATGTAATCTCATTTTGCTCCTGTGCATATCTTCCAAGACAACTCTTTTACTATTTTAATATAATTCTATATTTTGGATCAAACTGTTTACCCTCTCTCATTTCATTTTTCTCATTTAAATAAGGAAAAAAAAGTTTGAACTAAATGACATATGAGGTCCTTTTCTATTCTGACACTCTAGCCTCATATTCCTTAATCCTGACCCATCTAAATAAACACAAATAGGAAAGGGTCCTTGTGCACACACATGCCACTCATAAACCAGGAGCTGAGTAATACGACTGACTCGGGCTCTGCTTTTACAATCCCCGTACACAACGGGAAAGCCCGAACCTGAGGACACACCCTGCCGTGGCCCCCGCAGAGCCCCCCGGTGTCTGCCCTCCCACCCGGGTGGCCCCTACTTAGAGCATTTAGAGCCCCGTTTACTCTCACCTGGACTCGATCTCACAAATTGCAAGCTTCCTTTCAACTTGTTTGAACAAATTTTGGCAGGAAACTCCTTTCTCAGGCAACTTCAGATTTCCAGAAACTTGCACAGCACTAGGTAGGCAGACGTGTTTTGTGAGTGTGCGCTGAGCACATAATGACTGATGCAGAAAAACGGGGTGCATTGGCTGTTGAGTCGGTAGAGCTCCTCAGCCCTCGTCAAGCGGGACCGCGCCGCTTATCCCTGGCTAATTATACAACAGTTCTCCATATTTTATATGTTTCTATTTTAAACCTGTCACCACTATCTTCAAAACGGCCATTGGGAAACTCCTTTCCCGGTGACTTCCTCAGGTACACCAGCCGAGTTTATGTCGCCACCTTCTTAGTTTGGTTTGTGGGAACCAAACCGTCCCAAGCCCAGATCAACACTGGGATCCGCCCCTCGGGTTCTGAAGGCAGCTGGAGCCTGGCATCGAGAGGGTGACAAGGGGACCCACGTGAGCCGCCCGCACACACCGAGACCTTCGCGTCCTGATTTCCCCTGATTCAGGTGTGCACGGGGCGCGGCTCCTTCGCAGCTGCTGGGGTGGAGGAGCCGCTTTGCTTGCTGCCTTGTTTGTGGACGGGTCACCCCACAGTTCCCGGGCAGCTGGTCACCGAGACATGCTTTTGTCTGTGGCAAAGGTACTTGCTTTCCCAGTTTAACCTGGAAGGTGGAACGGCAGCCATGGAGCTGCGATGGGAACAGCCAGGCGCTGCCTGACCAACGCGGTTTCACAAGAGGGCGTGTGGAAGCGTCTTCCCCGTGGTGAGCACCCTTCCTAACTGCCGGAAGCACCCTCCCACACCCCACACACTTCTCAGTCTGTCTTCTCAACACTGCCTGACGGTCGCTAAATCAAGTATCTCATCCTCCACTTCACTCACCCTGTCCGAGAATATCATAAAAAATCCAAATAGAAAGGGAGCCACATCTGAACATGGTTACTCCAAATGTGCAGTTCTACTGTCCTCTATTTAAGGAGAGATGTCTAGCAATTATAAAAACTTGACTCAAGAATCAAATATTTATGGCAGCAAAACCATTTCTATTTCAGGCTTTGCAGTTGACGTAAATTCTTAGGATATATGGGATAAACACAGTGTTTCATTTCAAGTTCCTGAAGCAATGACCATAAGCAAAATGAAAAGACTTTGCGTGTGAACCGCACACATCCACAGCTCTCTGGGGGCCGCTGAGCCAGGCCGTGAATAAAAACCCAAGGCAGCCTGTGACAGAGGACACTCCGAAGGTTAACCCATTTCAGACGTCCACAGAGGCATAAAGAAGTGTCCATTTACAGCATTATTAATACATTAGTCAAGTATGTAATTATTATCCTGATGGTTCTTATCAAAAACAGCAAGAGGTAGGCAAGAAATGGGTAATTACAGGATGAGCCTACAGAGAGGGCTTTTTCTTTTTTTCAAAAAGCCATCTATCAGTGTCAAGTCTGAAGTAGCTGGAGCTCATTCTGAAGGGCATTACCCAGATGATGTGATTATTTAATAAGCTCTGTTCATCAAATATTAGGGCAAACCAAATCCCCATTTCACTGCCAAAGCAACCCTGCCTGTCCCTGTTGCCCCCCAACAAGTAGCACCCATTCTCTCAGAACCAGCCTGCATGTGCCATTGCTTCAAAGGAAAATCTATTGTTCTTTCCTCTCATGCATCCATCTACCCATCCACCCATCCATTCGCCCATCTATCCATCAGCCTATTTCCAACATCTTTCCATAGTGGCTGAAAACAACTCATTAAATACAGTAAGATTAAAATAATTCTAGTGAAGTTAAAATAAAGGTAGCAAGAGAGTGAGTGAGAGCAGGACTGAGAGCAAGCGGGGCACGGCACGCCGTCAGTGTGCAAAACACTTGCCACATGGTTCGTCCCCAGCTTGGCATTTCTCCCTTCATAGCCAAAGTAAAGACAAACTATCTTCAACATTCCCATGAGATTAACTGTGCTGAAAGGGAAAATCAAACCAGTTGCCAAGGAGAAGCACAGCTGTTCTGTTTTCTGGGACCTGAGACCTTTAAAAAGAGGCGCCAGGCGAGACTGTGAGTGTCAACTTCCACAGCGTCCCCTCCCTGACCGAGGGGCTTAACTCCTGGGGTTCTGCTACCCTTCAGTGCAAGCCAGTGGCACGACACCAACGTGAAAATCAGCAAAGGAAAACTGATGAAAGAACAAAATAATGGGGTCCCTTAGCACCCCTGATGGCAGCAGTCTTTGCAATTATTGCAGTGTTTTGCAACTTCTTAATTAGCTATCTATCTCCCCCAAAAGTCAATTCCTTGGGATAAGGAAAAGGATTTTATTCCAAAAGTCAATTCCTTGGGATAAGGAAAAGGGTTTTATTCAATTGGGAATCTGCAGGGACAAACAGTTTCTGGAACAGTTGGTATCTGTTGACTGAATTAATGTGTATGCTGTAAATGTAGTTATTTATTTTCTTCCAGAAAATCTTCTCTCATGGTGACCTTGGGAGGTTGGTAACTGGGCCTAAGAAAACAGCAGAGAAGTGCAGGAGAGGAGATTCTAGGTGTGTTGTGTTTCACGAGTCCACTTGGTCACCTGGAAGATGCTTGCACTTCTGAGGACCACGCAAGGCTCTTTTCTGAACCAGCCACACCACACTGTGAGGAGGGGCAGTTGGGGTTGACCATCAGTCATCCCGACACCCCACTCCTGTTTCCTTGCTTTGCAGATGGGCGTGGAGGCAGCCAAGTCGGCCGAGGCCTGGAAACTTTGCTGCCGTGCAAAGCAGGCACGGAGGGGCCTCAGGAAAGTCACCCCAGGGCATTCAAAGTGCGTGCGGTGCAAACCTGGAAGGGCCCGTGGCTTCCCTGCCGGCCTGCCAAGCGCCGGTTTAGAACCTGGAAAACAGAGGATACCCTGGCGTTTGTCAGGGGCCAAGCGTACAAGTCCCTCGATGAAACTGAGTTTGCACTACCCAACAAAACAAAAGCTTGAGATGAAGATCAAGGGTGTATAGTAAATAAAGTTATCCTTTTGGCAAACTTGAGTTTTCACAGTCCAAAATGTGGATTGTTTACAAAACTTAGTGTTCTATAGTCAATGGTGATACACCTATTGATATTCAGTTTACACATGTACTAAAATATTTATTTTGAAGAGTATAGTAAAGTAACGTGCTTTGGTACAATGGTAAATTAGAAAGAATGGCTTAAAGTTTTAATTTGATTGACTATGATGTGGAAACCCCTACATCTGTAGTCATAGAGAATTGAATTTGAATCCCAGGTTCATGACTTGCTCGGGGAACTTTAAATAGATACTGACATTTTCTTAGGTTCTATTCTTTTCTGCAAAATGCAAGAAAATCTTTTGTGCAACCCTGGAGGATGTTTGTCAGGAATACATTTGACTGTAAATATAAGTCATTGATTCCAATTTATGTCCAAATAGTGCTCAACAAGTGGAAGTTCGTCTTTTCCACCCCACAGCGTGAACTATGTAGAGACAGGAGGTCTGGGAGGCAATATGCAAAAACAAAAACACTTGTGTGTGGGTGATGAAATTATGGGTGATGACCTTTTCTTTTTCCAAATTCTCTGCAATGTTGCATCATCTTTCCTTTTTTTTACTTTAAAATGACTTTATTTAGCAAATAAAAAAAATTTCCAAGCAAAATAAAGCCAAGCAATGCAAAAAACAAATAGCCTGAAATAACTTCATCACCTTTTCAACAGAAAAAAAATCATATTAGAAAGTTTTCCAGCCCCTGCCTCTGGCCCTGCTCACCAGAAACAGAGAAATGCGGCAGAGGCACTGGGCTTCCCTCCCGGGCCCCTGCCCCAGCACAGGGGTGTGCTGACCCCTGGAAGCCAGGCCCCTTCTTTCCTGGTGCATCTCGCCCACGTGCATTGCAACACTCCAAGGCCGCCCGCTCTTTCCAAGCCTCTCAGCCTCCTGCTGAACCACTGTCCAAGGCAAATTTTTTTCTGTCAAATAGACCTGAAAGGTTGCTAGGCACATGCAAGGAAAAAGAGAGGTTCAGTTACTCAATATTTGTTTTGCAAAGTCTGTTTTTGAAAGACCGCATCATACCCCAGCTGATGATTGTGCAATGCGTGCAGGGTGGATACCTAAGCTGAAAGTTGAGAAAGTCTGAGCTCCAGGCACCTTTACAATTTAAACACCCATTTAAGCCCAAGTGGAAATTACTCAATTGTTCTCAATTTGGAAAAAAATGTGCAGAAAACCCCAGTGTTCCTGGCCCACATGAAATACATGCAGAAAATTACACGTCCTGTTCCTTGTTAAGGTATTTGGTGTGCTGTAGTCATGTGACAAATATAAATGTATTTAGTCCTTGACGTCAGCTCTTCCTAGACTCTTCCTAAAAGGCTGTCAGTGTTGCCTTTTAGGGTCCAGAGCACCCACTGCTGGGGTGCGCAGTCTGGGTTCAAACCCTGGCCCGTCACGGGCGCTGGGCAGGGGGCAGATGACGTGTGCTTTCTGAACATGTCTCCTTCACCTTTAAGAAGCTGAGGATTATAGTCAAGTCATAAATTAAAGATAATAATGGTAAAGGGCAGAGGGCACAACCTGTCACACGAGAGGGTCCATGTGTATCGGCTCCCTTCCGACTCCCACCTTCCGGTACTTAGTTCCTCGCCCTAAAGGGCCCCGTTCCATAGTCGTCCACGAGCATCACATTCCCGGACCCAGACGTGTAGCTCGGGCGGGACCTGTCACTGCAGGGTAGAATCAGTTCACCGGGCAAACAGGCATGTTTTGCAGGGACCCGGGTGGGTCCCACAGAAGGCAAATTGCGACACACACTGAGGTGAAGGGAGAACAGAAAAGGGCGTATTCTTCCAAACTGAGATTCCAGAAGTCTCTGTTCAGGAGCTGCGTCCCTACAAGCAAAACGAGCAGCTCGTTACCCATGCCTCTCTCCTCCCGACATCTCTAACCCTGGGTGCCACTTGCCTCCGTGAGCTCCCACCGCCTCAGTGTGCAGCAGGACAGCCTTCCGTGCTGGTGGAGTGTGCGTCGTTTCTACCAACAGAGCAAGCAAATGCGTGCACGCGCCCTAACCTGTTTATGTGCACACGTCTGTAAATACTTCTACACATGGCCGTCTGCTCGACAGCAACTCACGCTAGTGTCTCCAGCTCTAATCCATTGCCACTTGGATCTTACCAGCCTTCTCTCTTTGCTTGTCTGTAAACTCCCACACCACTGATGGGCAACCTCCACCGTCCACACCCATTACTTATTTGCACAAATCCAGTTCACGTGTGCAGCGGTTTCAGCTTGTTCTGACCCCCATGGGAATCACGTTTCAACTAGAGCATGGGGCTCACCTACTGCCCCTCCTGCCTTTATCTGCAATCCCTAAGAATTTCTGAAGTTAAGTAGGTCAACACGTTTTCTCTCACCCCTTTCAGAGAGGTGACTTCATAGGCTTTCTTTTTTTTTATCATAGGCTGCATTGCATATGGTGATACTCAAAATCCTAAAGGATTTCTCAAAGGTTCACTCTTTGTTGCTACAAAATTCTGTGGGCTTTTTGACAACTGCACGATTTTATATAGCCACTACTAGGGTATCATATAGAATAGTTTCACTGGCCTAAAAGTCCTCTTGCTTCACTTTTACATGCCCTACTCCCTACACAACCCCCTGAAACACTCACCACCTCTATAGTTTTGCACTTTCCAGAATGTCGTATAGATGCAATCATACAATATGTAGCCTTTCTGACTAGCTTCTGTCATTTAGCAATATGCATTTAAGATGCATCCATGTTTTTGCATGACTTGACAGCCCATTCCTTTTTGTAAGTGAATAGCATTTAATTTTATTGATATACCAAATTTGTATGTCCATTAATCTGTTGAAAGACATCTTGGTTGCTTCCAGATTTGGCGATTATGAATAAACGTTCAATGCAGGTTTTGTAGGGACGTAAGTTTTTAAATCAGTTGGGTAAATAGCTATGAGCAAAAATGTTGGAATACATAGTAAGACTGTTTTTAACTTGGTAAGAAACTGCTGGGATAGACTTCAAGAATGGTAGAGTAAGGGACTTTGAAAATCTATTCCTCCATAAAATCACTGAGCAAAAATGTCGAATTAAACTTTTTCAGAACTCCAGAAATTAAAAAAACGAAAGTCTTGCAATGACTCAGGAAACATGTTTTCAAGAAAAGTGGCTGATTCTTGGTAAAAATAGTAAGTGCTTTGACATTTTAACTTGCCTTATTCCCACCGCCTCCCCCAAACTGCATGAGAGCCGTGAAAACAGCAGCACAGCAGCCACCTGAGGGCGTGGAACGGGCCGGAGCTCCTCAGAAGCTCCATTCCCGGAGACTGGTCGCTATTGGACTTCTCGAGAAGCTCCCTGAAAGGATCTGTTTGCACGGTTGTCCTCATTTGACCTGACTGTGAGCTGCCCCCACGGAAACAGGCCTATCTCTGGGGGCATCTAGTGGTAACCATCAGCGGCAGCTGTTTGTGTTGCACCAATACCCATGGTGGCTAGAAAGATGTTGACCAAAAAAGTTAAAAGGAAAAGCTAGGGAATGAGGTCCACAGGGGACTTGGGAAAGCTGCAAGACTCCTGGAGGTCCAGAAGGCCACATGTATGTGCAAGGGTATGCACACACTCAAGACAAACCTGAGAACTCTCATCACTCGTGGTTGAGTTCTGGCTGAAATTCAAGATTCGTACAATCGGAAAATGAAGATTATGGTAGAGTTGTACACTCCCTGTTTGGTGTTACAATCATGCTGTGCTTCTCTCTCTCTCTCTCTCTCTCTCTCTCTCTCTCTCTCTCTCTCTCTCTCCCACCATTCTCTCTCTCTCTCTCTCTCTCTCTCTCTCACTCACTCACACACACACACAC
Source organism: Bradypus variegatus (assembly GCA_004027775.1). NCBI lineage: Eukaryota > Metazoa > Chordata > Mammalia > Pilosa > Bradypodidae > Bradypus > Bradypus variegatus. The sequence goes on from PVKY010000145.1 coordinate 45,031, forward strand.
ACACACACACACACACACACACACAGCGAATCAGCAAAAGCTGGGAGACTGAATAATCCAAGACATTTAAGAAAATCTCACCCAATCATTAGATAACCACTGAAGTAATCAATCAGAGACCTCAATGTGCAGACAGAATGAAGGCTATAGATGTTATGGAATTAGTCTAGGGAAGTCATTAAACAAATAAACAGGAGCAGCAGGAACAAAACAACATACAACAGCAACGCAAACCCTAGGAGTGGTATGGAATCTGATTTCCAAAATTGTTGCATTACATTATGTGAAATGTCCAGTTTTTGACAAAAATATGAGACCTGCAAGGACATAGGAATGTCTGGCCCATTCTGAGGAGGCTGTCCCTGAGAAAGCCCAGGTGTTGGATTTACCAGATAAAGACATTAAGTCAGATACTAAAATATGTTAAAAAACTAAAAGAAACCCTGTCTAAAATTAAAGGCAAGTATGACAATGAAAATCATATCTCATGAAATAGAATCAATAAAGAGATAGAAATTATAAAAAAGAACCAACTAAACATTCTGGAGTTGAAAAGTACAATAACTGAAATGAAAATCTCAGTAGAGGAGCTTAACAGCTGATTTGAGCAAGCAGAGGACAGAATCTGAGAACCCTAAGGCAGGTCCACCAAGATTACCCAATCTAAGGAACAGGAACAAATGACAATGAATAAAAACGTGGGACACCACTGAGCGACCAGCGTGCACACCATGCGAGCCACAGAAGTAGGAGACACGGAGAGAGTAAAGGGCAAAATGGGTATTTGAAGAAGTAATGGTCACAAATTTCTCAAAATTGATGAAATATTGTGACATGAAAATTGAAGAGGTTTAATGAATGTCAAGTAGAATAAACTCAAATAATCCATAGCTAGGCACATTAGGGTCAATCTGTCAGAAGCCAAAAGGCAAGGAGAGACTCTTGAAAACAGCGAAGGAAAAGGGACTTGTAACATCCAGGAGCGCCTCAGTAGGATGAGCAGGTGACTTCTCGTAAGAAACCAGAGGCCAGAAGGCAGCCTGGCGGCATTTCCAAAGAGTTGAAAGAAAAAGACTGCCCATCAAAAATACGGTATATCCGGAAAAACTGTACTTCAAAACTAAAGGAAACATTAAGGTAGTCACAAATTAACAAAGAATTTTTCCCAGGCAGACCTGCCCCACAAGAAATACTAAAGAGATTGCTTGTGAAAAACTGTAGACCAACAAATTAGACAACCTATATGAAATGGACAAATCCCTAGAAAGACACAAACTTCTGAAACTACCTCTTGAAGGAATAGAATATCTGAACTGGCACATAACAAGCAAAATACTGTGTACATTAATAGAATAGAAAACAAAATCACATTCTTATCTCAGTAGACACCGTCAAAAACATTTGATGTAACCAAATATGTTGTATGATTAGAAACACTCAACAAACTAGAAATAGAAGAGAATTTCCTCAACCTGGTAGAGGCCACTGTGAATACCCCACAGTTAACATCCTCTTAATGTGAAAGAAGCAACGCTTTCTCCCCAAGAACAGCAACACACACAGAAGGTTGGCTCTCTCCAAGTCTATTCAACATCGTACTGGAAGCTGCTGGAACCATAAGCAAAAAAAAAAAAAAAAAAAAAAAAAAAAAAAAAAAAAAAAAAAAAAAAAAAAAAAAAAAAAAAAAAGGAATAAGAGGCATCCAAATTAGAATAGAAGAGATAAGATTTCCTCTATTCACTGATGACAGGAGCTTGCACATAGAGATGTTAAAGAATCCACCAAAAAACAGCAACAACAAAAAACCTATTAGAACTAATAAACAGGTTCAGCAAGGCTGCATGATACAGGATTAATATTCAAAATCGATTGCATTTCTATACACTAGCAATGAACAATCCAAAATTGAAATTAAGGGTATAATTCCATCTGCAATAGCATCAAACAGAAAAAAAATTTCTAGAAATAAACTTAACAAAAGAAGTCCAAGGATTGTACACTGAAAACTACAGGGCAATGCTGAAAGAAAGAGATGTAGAAGCAACTGTAACAAAGAGAAAACATCAAAATCCACCAGGGAGGGCAAGCGGGAGGAGAGAGAGAAATTACGTTCAAACAAGCAAATATTAAACTGAAATGGATTTCTCAAAACAGACAACAAAAGTCTGAAGATAATAGAATGACATTCAGTGTGCTCAAATAAAAGAAATGACAACCTAAAATTGTATATACAGAAAAAAATCTTTCCAGCATAAATATAATATGCTAGTTTAACAAATATGATAGAATCTGCAGACCACAGACTTCTACTTTAGGAAACTCTAAATGTTACTCTTCAATAAATTAAATTCTGGATAGGAAAAGTATATAATGGAGAGCAAAGAAGATGGGAAATAAATATGGGTGTGCATTCAAATGAGCTATAACTATTTAAAATAACAATAAACTAGAAGGAAGAAAATAAACAGAACTGAGACAAAGTGAAAGATTAGGCGGTAAAAACAAATCAAACATACGAGTAATTATAATATACGTAAAGGTCAAGACTGGTAAATAGGGTATAAAAAGTCCAGCTGTAAAGTTTTTTGAGGCAGTATGTCAAAAGTAGAAGGCTAAGTACATGTCAAAAGAAAGCTGGAGTAGCTCTAGTAACACCTAACAAAACAGATTTTAAGGCAAAAAAAGCCTCAATAAAGATAAAGGGAGTCACTATGTAGTGGTGAGATGCTCAGATAGTTACTTTTGAACTTCTTCACACCTAATATAATGCCCGTACAAATGTAACTGAGGACACTGCATCAAGACACCCATAATTACATCATTGTACTTTCAGATTTTAATGCACTCCTCTCAGTGCTCAACAGATTCAAGTAGTTGAAAACAGGACTTTTGTAGAAAATTCAAATGCAAATATACAAATTCACCTGACGACTACTTATTAAAGTAAATGATTTTATTATACCTGGTATTATTCTTATGCCCTAAGGAGAGTAACTCTTGGAGAATTTTGATAATTAATAGTAAGTCCCAATCATTCACTGAGGCAGGCCCTACAACTAACGTTACATAAGAGACACCTCAGGTTTTGTTTCTTTGAAGATACATAATTTCATAATATTAAAATTTGTGTTCCAAAAAACTTCCAAGTCAAAGTGTGTGAAGATAGAGCAAAGGATTATTGCATTTAATTTATGAACATTTTATACAAATCAATAAGGAAACCCCTAAACTCCAAGGAAAAAAAGGCATGTCTTTGAGGTTTTGTATAAAGAAACAAAATCTAAAAAATCCCTAATCCATTTCACCTGTCAGATTAGCCGAGAACTGTTTTTTTTTTTGCATTTTATTGAAATATATTCACATAGCATGCAGTCATACAAAACAAATCATGCATTGGATTGTTCACAGGACCATTACATAGTTACACATTCATCACCTAAATCAATCCCTGACACCTTCATTACCACACACACAAAAATAACAAGAATAATAATTAACGTGAAAAAGAGCAATTAAAGTAAAAAAGAACACTGGGTGCCTTTGTCTGTTTGTTTGTTTGTTGGTTTCCCCCATTTTTCTACTCATCCATCCATAAACTAGACAAAGGGGAGTGTGGTCCATATGGCTTTCCCAATCACATTGTCACCCCTCATAAGCTACATTTTTATACAATTGTCTTCAAGATTCATGGGTTCTGGGTTGTAGTTTGATAGTTTCAGGTATTTACTGCTGGCTATTCCAATCCATCAGAACCTAAAAAGGGTTGTCTATATTGTGCGTGAGAGTGCCCACCAGAGTGACCTCTCGGCTCTTTTTGGAATCTCTCTGCCACTGAAGCTTATTTCATTTCCTTTCATTTCCCCCTTTTGGTCAAGAAGATGGCCAAGAACTGTTTTTAATTATAAAAGCACATTCATAAACTGATGATGAGAATGTTAACTGTTTTTTGACAGTTTCTGAAAACTCTTTGAAAATATGTGCCAAAAGGCTTTTATATATTTAAATCCAGTGATGTGGTAATTCCATTCTGGGGCTGTATCCTAGGAAAGTATTCAAGGCTTGGGAAGAGATATAAAAAGAATGGAACTCAGGCTAGGCCAGTTGTAGCACATTACATCATGCAGTGCGCGATTAATGGATGCAGATCATATCTATGAGAAATACGTAGCTATATAAAGAAGACTGTTTAGAACTTTTCATTTCGAAATAACTTTAGGCTTACAGAAAAGTTGCAGAGATCGCACAGAGATTTTCCAGACACCTTTCAACCAAGGTCCCCTAATGTTACTGTGTGACATGAGCACAGACCAATGATCAAAACCAGAAAACTGCAGGGTTTAATTGAATTTCACTTGTTTTTCCAAAAAGGTCCTTTTTCTCTTCCAGGATCCTATCCAGAACCCCACTTTGTATATAGCTATTATTTCTTAATTTCTTCCAATTAGTAAAAGCTGGTCAGTCTTTCCTTGTCCTTCATGATAAGGGAAATATTCATGGTTTTGTCCTGAATAAGGAAAGCAGGAGCTCAGATGTCCACACACACTCACGTGCACACACGTGCACACACACTCTGATCTCAAGTACACACAGTGTGATACGACGGGGAAAATACCCAAAGGTTAAGAAACCTCTCTCTCCTCTGGGTGAGGAATTATGGGTCATTATCTCCATAGCACTTTCTACTACACCTGTTGTTTTTACATGTTTCCAAAAATGGTTGTCCAATATTTAAGACCAGGGAAAAGCACAGAAAGCTAAAACGGTAAGTTATATGAGCCGGGAAATGTTGCTAATTCAGAGAGTGTGCCCCCCTGTCGTCTGTGTCGTCTGATGGAATGAACTTTCCCTGTGTTGAGGGTGTTCACACAATTCCGTCCTTCGGGACTGAGAGTCCTCAGATTTTGCCAATTTTTTTTTTTTTTTTTTTTTCTGCTGGCTTCTACATTCTCAGAGGATGGAGGAACTACCAAGCACTGCTTTAGGGGCTTGAGGTACTGCGCGCTTTAGTCTTCCCCAAAGAGCACCAGACTCCTGCGCCCCTGCGCCAGGGCCGCCGACAGCCGGCGCAGCCACGCTCCCCGCGGCCGGAGTTCTCGGCCCCCCGGGCTCACGGCCGCGGGAGAGGTAGATGAGCGCCCGTCCGAGCTCTCGGGGTAAAGCCCGGAGGAGCGTGGCCGCTGCTGTCACCTCCTGTTCCGAGGGACCCGGACCCCAGACGGTCAGCTCTCGAGGGCCGCGAGGACTCCGCGCTGCCGGCGGCTCCGCACTGTTGTCGCCTCAGCCCCGAGCTCTCCACCAAGCCAGCGACGGCGAAGCCCGGGGAGAGAGCCCGGGGCTCGGCCGGGAGGCACGCAGGCCTGCTCCGGGGAGCCCGCCCGTGCGCCCCGGAGCGCAGCGTGCCAAGTGAGGGGACCTGCGCTTTGACCCGCTGGAACGTGGTTTTGCGCCCTGCTTCAGCCACCGGGACACACCTGCCACTGACCGGGCGCCCAGGCACCCCCCACCGCAGTGACGCCCGGCGCAGCTGGCAGGGAACATGGAGCCACGTGCGCGCGGAAATAGCTCTCACTGTCCGTGGGACCCCCGGCTACGGGACCTGAGACCCATGTCCTCACCTGCGGAGCAGTCCCTCCCGCCAAACACTGTCGGGGCGAAAGGACCCCCAGACAGCGTGCTGGCCCTTTCCTTGAAAGCCGCTGGGCCCCAGATCCGGGCTCGCAGGTTCCGCGGCCGCGCGGTTTCGGGGAGACACCCTTCCCGGAGGTGACCTGGCGGATTTTAACTTGAGCCTAGAATCTCGAGGGCCTTCCAGAGGCACAGACTCTTCTTGGAACCTTCCTGAAATGCAAACAGTTTAAAGGTCGCAGAAACCTCCGCCCAGCATGTATTTACATTTGTCTCGTAAACTCCTGAGAATTTTCCAGGAGACGGAGGCGTCTCAGGAGACTCTTGCTGAGGCTCCGAAACTTATTTTTTGTTATTTTTGGCCTCTGCCTCCTGAGAGGAAAAGGGAACCCAGTGAAAAATGTTAAACAAGGCCACCGGTATAAATGCATTTAAACAGACTAAATAAAACAGCGAGCGCAGTGCAGCTCGGGGGGGCCTGGGCCCTCAGTGCCAGCAGAGGGGCAGCTTGGCGCCCACGGAAGCGCTTCCCCCAGGCCCCGGCGTCTCCAGGAGAGGAGGAGGAAGGGGTCTGCTTCTGGAAGGAGTGCACGGGGTGGGGGTGGATAAAGCCCGTGAGCTCCGTGAAGAAACGGGCAAGCGGGGGCCGCCTGGGAGCCCCCCAGCTCCGTCCGCATCGTCCTCGCACAGAAGGAGGGAACTAGGGCAAGCAGCGTGCGGGAGAGCAGTGGAGAGCGGCTCCCACCAGCCGTGGGCTTTGTTTTCTTACCTGCAGAATAGAATGGACTCTGTGTCGGTGCAGCGTTCCCTGAGTTCTAATACAGATACAGGTTTATGTAACCCCCACCAAACCCAGGGCACAGAATACGTCATCACCCTGAAAAACTCCTCCATCCTTCCTACCCCTAAACGCCGGAAACTGCTGATCTGATCTCCGTCACGACGTTTTGAGAACGTGACCATGCAGTACATGGCGGCCTGCGGCTGGCTTGCTTCACGTAGCATGGTGCACTGGAGACTCAGCCAAGTTGCTGCTTGCATGAGTAGCTCGTTCTTTCCAGGAGTGAACAGTGCTCCGTTATATGCACGTGAGGTGGACAGAACACCAGCCACCAAAGCTGCCTGGGCCCTGAGACCAAGGACCTGTGAAGATGCTCCATATTTGGTGAAGGACCTTGCAGGTGTGACTAAATTAAGAGCTTGAAATGCGGACTTTACGCTGGATTGTCTGCGTGAGCCCAGCGTCAGCAAAGGTCCTTTCCAGATGGAGGCACGAACGGCGAATCCAGGAAAAGGTGTGATGATCGGCGCAGAGGAGGGAGGTGCGTTTTCAAGGTGGAAGAAGGTCCCACTGGCAAGAAGCTGGACCAGGCATGGAAATGGGTTTTCTCCTGGGCTTCCAGAAGGAATGCAGCCCTGCTCACACCTTGAGTTTTGTCCCAAAAAACGTAGCTTGGACTTCTGACCAACCTCCACACGTATAAGGATGGTAAATGCGTGGCTTTAGCCACCAAATGTGGCAGCAATCAGAACGAGCACAGGATGCCCCGTAGCTGGTCCATTTATCTGTTGAAGAACATTTGGGATGTTTGGAATTTTGGCTGATTCTGAGTAGAGCTGCTGTAAATATTCGGGTACAGGCTTCTGTGTGAACACAGGTTCCCAATTCTCTAGGGTAAAGGCACAGGGGTGGGGCTTCTGGGCCATCTCTTCATTGAGTATGGCACATTGCAGGAAATCACCAAGCTGTTTTCTAGAGTGATTGCAGCATTCTGCACCTCAGCTGCAATAAATGGAAGCCCCATCGCTCCTTAGACTTGTCAGCACTTGGTATTATCATTTATTTTTTGTTTTTTTCCTATTCTAATAGGTGTGTAGTGCTATATCAGTGTGGTTTTATTTTGCATTTCCTTAATGACCAATGATGTCCAACATCTCATTTTATTATTTCTTATCCACACATCTTCCTTGTTGATGTATCTGTTCAAATATTTTGCCTAGTTTTTAAAAAAAACCAGGTAAGTCATTTTCTTGTTGAATTTTAAGAGTTGTTTAAAATAGTGTATATAAATCATTTAGATGGATATATGATTTGCAAGTATTTTGTCTTAATCTATAGCTTGTCTTTTTGTTCTCTTAAATATTTTTGGCAGAATAAAGGTTTTTAATTTTGATGAAATCCAACTTATCACATTTTTCTTTAATGGATCATACATTCACTTTTGCCAAAGCCTATAGAAGATTTCTTGTGTTTTCTTTTAAAGGTTTTAAATTTTATGCTTACATTTAGGTCTGTTATCCATTCTGAATTAGTTTTTGTGGAAGATAAACTACCAGGTCTAGGTTCACATTTTCTAAAACCTTTCTGGAAAGACTTTCCTTTTTCTACTGAGTTTTTTTTTCACCTTTGTCAAAAATCAGTTGGCTTTATTTCTGTAGGTCTGTTCTGGACTTCCTGTTCGGTTCCATTGCTCTGTGTGTCTGTCCCTCTGCCAATATCATGCTGTCCTGAGGCTGTAGCTTTATAAGAAGTCTTAAAGTTGATTACTGAGTTTCTTACATCTTTATTTTCCTTTCAAAATTGTTTTGGCTAGTTCTTTTACATTACCAAATGCATTTTAGACTCATGTATCTGTATCAACAAAAATCTACTGAATTTTGATTGGTCTTGTGTTATATCTGCATGTCAGTTTGGGGAGAACTGATATCTTTGCTATGTTGAAAATTCCTTTCCTTAACATAGTGTGTTTTCCCGCTTATTTGGATTTTCTTTTATTTTTATAATCAGTATTTTGTAGTATTCAGAATATAGTTCCTACACAAATTTTGCTAGAATTAGGTCTGTTTCATTTTGACAAATTATCATACATGGTTTTGTGTTTTAATTTTGATTTCCAACTGTACATTGCTAGTGCATAGAAATACTCTTTCTCGGCATGTTAATCATTTGCATTGTGATCTTATAAAATGGACTTACTAGTTCCAGAAGTTTTTCTGTAGATTCCTTGGTGTTTTCTATGTAGACAATCATGTGTTGGGACAGTTTTATTTCTTCCTTTCCAACCTGCTTGACTTTTATTTCCTTTTCTTGCTTTGTTGCCCTGAGTAGGCCTTCCCGGGGAGAGTGGCGGTCCTTGCCCTTCTCTCCATTCTAGGGGGAAACGTTCATTCCTTCACTGTTGAATACAGCGTTGGCCACGGGCTTCTTCAGATGCCTTTTATCACTCTGAGAAAACTCCCTGACAAACTTAGTTTGCTGAGGATTTTTGTAATCATAATGGACCTTGAAAGTCCTCAAGTGTGTTTTCTGTATTGAATTACAAGGTCATGGGTTTTTCTTCTTTAGATAGATTGATTTTAGACACTAATTGTTTTCATTGCTGTGGGCTATAACAGGTGCTGCAGACTGGACGCTCTAAAACGGGGTGAATCTATTGCCTCAGAGCCCTGAAGGCTGGAACGCGACTGAACCCCAGGAGCTGGTGCCACCTGCTCCTCTGACATCCGCAGGGAGGGCCTCTCCAGGCCCCTGGGACTGCTGGGGGTGGCGGCCGGCTCTGCTCGGGGTCCCCTGCGCTCTCCCTCCCGCATCCCCTCACCCTCTTCCAGAGGGCCGGGGCCCACCCAGGTCCGGGACTCCTCCTCAAGACTGGGTGTCATTGGGCCTGGGACCTGCGTGCTGAGGAGACGTCTAATTCAGGGACCGGCCTCCCTTGGTGGTGCGTGCTCCTTTTCATATATCGCTGGATTCTTTCCACTGATATTTACTTTTTGCATCTATTTGCTTGAGAGAAATTGGTCTGTAGTTTTCTTCTCTTGTACTGTCCATGTCTGTTCTTGTTATCGAGGTGACACTGGCCTCGTAACATTAGTTGGGAAATGCTCCTTTCCTTTCTATTTAAGGGAAGAGATCTTGTAGAGTTGCTTTTATTTTGTCTTTAAATGTTGGGTGGATTTCTTCTGTGAAAGCATTTGGACTTAGACATTTATTTTTCAATATTTTTTAAGTATAAGTTCAGCTCCATTAGTGGTAATCAGATTATTTAGATTACCAGTTTAATCTTGGTTGAGTCTTGTTGGGTTGTTTTGGAGGAAATGCTCTGCTTCACCTAGGCTGTCAAATATACATACATGGAGTGGCGTGTACCACTCCTTTGTTATAACTTAATTCTGAAGGTCTTTAGTGGTGCCCCTTTTTCATTCCTGATTTTTTTAATGTAGATGTTTTCACTCTTTTTTTATTTTCTATTTTATGTCTTGCTAGAGGTTTATCTATTTTGTAGATCTTTACAAAAGAATGAGCTTTCAGTTTCATGAAAGATTGTTCTTGTCACAAACTATAATTATAGATTTGTGTATTTATTACTTTAGTGCTGTCAGTTTTTGCTTCATATATTTGGAATTTTTGTTGTTAAGTGCAAACCCATTTAGAACTGTTGTCAGTTATTGACTAATTGACCCCCTTATCATTTTGTAATGTCCCACCTTATTTTTTTGTAATTTCCTTTGCTCTGAAGACTACTTTGTCTAACATTAATATAACCACTGAAGCTTTATCTTGGTTTGTGCTTGCATGTGTATTATTTTCCACCCTACTACTCTGAAGCCACCTCTGCCATCATATTTAAAATGAGTTTCCTTGGTCGTAAATAGATGATGTTTCTTAAAGGTTTATAGAAAGTGCCAATTCCACCCTAAGTCCTTTCCTTCAGCCCCACAGACACTGCATTGTCTCAGTGTCTTATTATCCGGCCAAATGAGAAGATGTGGAAGAAATAATGATTGTTGCTTTTCTAGAAGCAGCTGATCAGGTCAGAGTTAGACATGTAATTTTGGTGTGACAATGAAAAATCAGGTGTGTCACTACATAACATGTCCTTTCTTCCACTTAATTTGCCATTGCAAAAATGAATTGAAATTGCTTGAATAAATAGGAGTACATTATGTCCTTATAGAAAGAAATTAAAATAGATTTATTCATCATCCAATCTAAATGTCCAACAGTGAATAGCCAAATAAATCATGGCATATTTTATACAATAGAATTATGCAATAAACAATGAGGTTAACAGAGTTGTAACCATATGGGAAATTGTGAGGCATAATAATTAGTAGAAAGACCATAATACAAGGTCATGCATAGAAAATAATCTTATTTTTATGACACATACCCTAGGGAGGGAAAAATGTAGGACAAAGTAAGCCCACCACTGCTGCTTGTGGACTGTCGCACGAGGGATGGTTTCTTCCCCTCATCACCATGATTTTCAGTCCTTTTCAAATAATCAGCAATAAGCACGCGCTGACTTTCTAGTAAGACATGAAGGGCAGGAGCACCTGTTGCAGGTGTCTCACCGGCGGCCAGGCTGAAGCAGCCGAGGGCATCTGGGTGAGCTCTGCTGACGGGCATCGTCAAAGCACGAGCTCGCGCGGGACTGCCCAGCAGGAGTGAGGCCTCTGACGCCCGTGGGCCACCCCGGGTCTGGTGGATAACAACCCACACAATTGCATCCATCACCCGTTCATCCGCCCAGCATCATTTCTTGAGTGCTAAGGGCTCTGTGCCTGGGTGAGCCAGACGCAGGCCTGGTCTGCGAGGATTTTCAGTCTCGGGGAGGAGATTGGCCCGTGAACACCCAATTCCACGGCAGTGAGGATGATGCTATCAATAATCCCACTAAGCGTGCAGCCAACGCCAGACTCTTATAAACGCTGTAATACATTGACGCAGTCCATGGGCCCAACAGCTCCCTGAGGGGCAGCGGGCTTGGGTGCTTGACCCCAGGCCACACAGCTGGGGAGCAGCACCCCACGACTCGGCACCGGCAGCCTGCCCCTGAGCCTCCAGCCGTGCTCGCCGCAGAGCGTGCCTGGGAAAACAGTGCCAGGTATGGCTTTGGACGTGAGAGAAGCCCGTCGGCTGTACCACACCACATCAAAGCCTGAACTTAGCTTCATTGCCTTTCAGCCATTTCTCCAAATAGATTCATAGAATGTCAGTGCTGGAAAATGTCTTGGAGAGGGTCTGGCCCATGCATCAAACATCCACGTTTTGTAGGAAAGGATGTTGAGGCCCAGAGAGGAGACAGCTCTGGTCACCCAGCTCGTCAACGATGACTCCAGGGATACAGCCCAGGCCTCCTGCCTCCCAGCCCGGGGCTCGAGCTCCTGTATCCAGCAGCTTCTCCAGACGAGCTTCTGCTGCCTGAACGAGAGGGAGGGTCGGTGCGATAGAAAGGGGCTTAGTAGCAGAATGCTGGGTCCTGGGCTTGCAGGACAAGGGGTGGGTGTGTGGCCCCTCGCTCCCTTGCTCCAGCTCCCTGCCTACCAGCCTCACCTCTCGAGGCTGCTCCTGGGCAGTGGGCACCAGGGCGTTAGGTTACGGAAACAGCACCATCCCACCAATTCATTCCATACATACCAAGGATGACTTCTGGAAATATTTTTATTTTTGCAAGCACAAAGAGTGCTATGGTGCACTGGTTTTCAAACTTTTTGTTCTCAGATTGGTTTTACATTTGAAAATTATCAAACGCTCCAGACAGCTATCCATCAATACTTACAGTATTAGAAATTAAAGCTGAAAGAGTTAAGAGTATGCACTAATTCAAGAAAACATAACAGCAATGATGCAATTAGTTATGAACATAAATAGTGCATTTTAATAAAAATTAGCCATCTTTAAAATAAAAAAAAATTCATAAAAACAGAGGGTCTTGTTTTACATTTTTGCCAATCTCTTTGATGTCTGGTTTAATCCATTCTGACTCTAATCTAATTTCTGCTTTTGCATTCAATCTGATATGACATGTTTTGGTGGACTTGTATAAGGAAAATCTAGCATCACTCTAGATGTAGTTGACAAAGGAGTATTTTCATAGCTATTTTAGGTTACTGGGAATATTCAGAATATTCTTCGATACTACATTAAAACTCAAAATGTGGGAATTTATTAATGGTTTGTTACAACATGGCATCTAAAATCACATCAGTGAACTTTTCAGATTCTATTGCATTCTCATCCTTTGTTCTCTCTTGCATTGTGAGTGAATCTTTTATCCATACATGATTGTGTAACACCAAGCATTGATTCAATGAGCCATGCAGCTCTCCAAATTTTGAGACATTTCATTATACAACAGCAAAAATCACATTCATTACTTTCATGAATTTCATCACAAATGTCTGTTAGCGTCAGAAAGCTGGCATGCTCACAGTGCCAGATACAAGTATTCTAAATTTAATTTTTTGGTTGGAAGCTTGAATCTCATTATTCTCAACAAATAACGTCAGCTCTGTTCTTTGAAGTGACAGGCTCGCTTAGGCTACTTTTTGAGAAAATATCTGCCAAATATCCAAATCTGAATAAATATTGCTTGCCTGACAGTTTTTTCTTTCAAGTAAAAATGGTACTCCATAAAAAGAGCTGAATAGTTTAGCTTGTAACTCAAACATACAGTGTTTTTTCTTGAAACAACCACCGTATGTCCACAGGCATCTGAAGTGATTTGTGAGTTCCTCTGTTTTGTCATTTAGAATATTAAAAAGATGTGCACTCAAGCACTAATACTTTTCACTGCATCTAGGACATTCTTAAGTTAAGATGGTAGTTTTGCTTATTGATTGCTTTGTTTTGCTGTGTGTGTGATGAAGACACAATGACTATTATTTCAATTTATGCCACTCCCTTGATCTGTGCTAAGTTGCCAGAAGTTTCACTCATCATTGCTTCTGCATCATCAGTGTGAATTCAACACAGTGAAAACTGGAAATATTCTGCTAGTATTATTATGGAGATTTTTTTTGACCTTGTGAACCCTCTGGCAAGGGGACCACACTTTAAAAATTGATGCTACAATGCATCCCATTTGAATTTTTTAAAGCAATGATACCCTGGCAACTGGCAGGCATCATTACGTCACATCTGTCTTGTACTCTTGTCAAACCCAAAGTCTTTAAGTAACTTCAGAGAGAGAGAGTGATATTTCTTTTAAAAGAAGCAAAACAGAACGAAACCTGGGAAAAACAAGCTGTTTGCAAACATTTCTCATGGCATTATGTTACAAAAAATGTAAAGAAACCACATGAAACACAGCTTCTGACTTATGTTCTGTTTGTGAGCATAAAACAAAGAATAGTGATTGCCGACACAGAGTAGCGGGAAAGGCACTGGGAAGATATTTGAATGACACTTTTAAAAATCAAAGACAGATAACCCAACATTCTTATTTAGGTATGTGTCTGTGCACATGTGTGTGTATGGTGTGTGATTCCAGGGCAAGTTCCTTGTCTTAAGTAAACTTTCCCATTTGAGAATCTCAAAATAATAGATTTAAAAGCAGTCTCTCCCGGTGACTGATCTGATGATAAATGCCAAGAAAGCTAAGAGGGGCAAACGGTCTTGAGACCTCAAGTCAAAGAAAACCTTCACTGGAAAATAAAACCTCATGAAAATCACACCATTTAGTTGAGGCTAAAACGGCAACGACACAATAACCATCAAAATTCTTTAAGGGAAAGCGCTTTCAGGGAGTTTCTAGATTTGGGAGTAATTTCCACCGTCATTCCTCTGCTGTTCATTCTGCTGTTTGATAAATGTTCAGTCCACACTTGCCACGTGCCAGACTCAGGGGTCCCAAACAGGTTCCCCATTTTCTACTGGGGGGCAGGCAAGTCGAGTGGCCATGGTGGTGCCATGTGCCGGGTCTGTGGGTAGAGGGGAGCCGCAACCTCGCACCTGCTCAGAAGGTGGAGAGTGGCAAGGTGGACCCCAGAGGAGGCAAAGGGGGCTTGCCTGGAATGAGGAGTGGGTGGGTGACAGCAGGGGAGGAGCACACGCTTTAGAAGGAGAGAAGGGGGCACGCGAGCCTGGAGGGGTGAGGGCAGGCGTGCTCGGGAAACTCTCGTCCCTCTGCTAAGGGACTGGGGATGGGCGTGGTTTCTCCAGCCCTCCGGACAGGCTGAGCAGTCACAGGCAATGCAGACTAAGATGTCCTCAGCGCGACGGCCCCTGGCAGTGAGCGAGCGGCCCCACCGAGCCGGGCCACTCCTCCATCTCCCTCAGGCTCTGGGATGGCAGGGGGCACCCGGCAGTTCCCACAGGGGGTGAGGCTGAAGGGTTCAGGTCACACAAATTCTGATCGGGTCCCTTGACCTGACATCACAGATGTTCTCAAAAGAAGTCTATAAATATCTTAACAATTTATGCAAAATTTTACATCTGTCTTTGTGCAATTTTGGAGGAGGAAGCCAGGCTGTATTTTTTACCACATGCTTAAAGATGCCCATAACCTCAAATAATTAAGATGCATTGGGCTAGAGATTAGAAATTAAGAGATACATGAAATCTCCGTCTCTAGAACCAGCTTCCTAATTTGAGCCGACCCTGTAAAAGCCTGGGCTGCGGCTGGACCTGAGCCTAACCCTAACCGCTAACTCGGTCCCAAGAAGCTGTGTGACCTCCACCCACTTCTCGGCCTCTCTGTTTCCTCCCTCATGATAATTTATGTGTGGGGGAGCTCAGGATTAAAATGAAATTCACACGGGTCTGGCCTCCCTCACGTCTCACAGCTGGTTTTTTGGTGCTGTTACTCAAATGCGGGGTCCCCAGGGGACAGCAGACTCTCTGATGAGGTTTTGTGGAGACACTTAGAGGAAAAGCGGGGGCGTCTGTCCCCTGCCGTGTGCTGTGTGCCCAGCTGCCCTTTGTCCTTCCCTTGCACTGCCCCGAGACCAGAGTTTCTAACAGTGGTGGCGACCACCCGTCTGCACCCTCAGCCCTGGCTCCGGGGAGCAGCCCTGCTGAGGAAGGGCTGCCTGCCTGGCTCTCCGCAGAGCCGGGGTGCAGACAGTTGGGGATCCCGGATCCTGCCCCCGGCAGGGCTGGGCCGGGGGAACTTCCTCTAGGAAAGGAACCAGGAAACCTTGGCCATGATGTAGAGAAGCAGCAGCAGACCCGGGGGTCGGGTCAGGGGCGCCCGCACAGGCTCAGTCATCCTGGGCCGGGGGCGACCAAGCCGGGGGGGGCAAGGCCCCTCCTTCCTACAGCCTTGCCCGGACCCCAGGCAGGGGAGAGGATGCTCCTTGGGCCCTTGCACCCTTGTGCCCGGCCTTAGGCTGAGAGCACACCCCAGCGCCTCCAAGGCAGGGGGCTTGTCTGCTATCCTCGCTCGGGGGTGTCCTGACTGCGCGTCCTCTGGCTTCCGGGGGCCTCATCTTCAAAACCACGCTGGCCTCGGCTCACACCAAGCTCCTGAAAATGTGTATGGAAGGGGGGGAGGGGGAGGAGGGGAAGGGGAGGGAGGGGAGCCTGCCTGGGCTCCGGATTGAGGCGGACAAGAATTCGGTTTCCATCTGCACCTACTTAATGCAGCAGCTGGAGGGAAGCGTTTAACTTCTGGGAGGTTTAGATTTCCCATTTGTGAAAGGGGAGCACACCCTCAGCGTGCAGCATTGTCTCGGGGGTCGAATGAGATCAGTACGTGGGAACAAACCCAGATGGGATTCGGGTCTCAGTTAGGAAACAGTGTGGTCCCAGTGCTGCTCCTTCCAGGCTAACCCCAGGGGCCTGGCTGCAGCCTCCCGAGGGACACCTGGAGCATCTGCCTTCAGCGCCCTCGGGCGACCTGGGCACCCCCTGCTTCCTGCCCGCCCGGGCCTTGCAACCCACCCAGACAGCAGCTCCGGGGGTCTGCAGCCTCTGCTCTCCTGCAGAAGGGACCCCACAGGACCGAACACCGCCCCCCACGTGCAAACCCCGGAGCCGTGCACGGATGGCCCCTCCTTGCCCCTTTCCTGCCTCGCGTGCTCTGGAGGGTGCAATGGACACCCGCGCCCGCGTTCTCCCCGCCTCCCCCCTCCCAGGCCGGGGCAGTGCCCACCATGTTGGCCTCTCCTTCATTTTCTTCTTCCTTTCTTCCTGCTGTCAGTGCAGTAAACTGCTCCTTCATGGCTCCATTTCCTTCTTTCCCATCGCCAAATCCTGGCACACTTCCTGAAGGAAACGCTTTCAGACCCTAATTGCAGCTCCTGGGAGGAGGGGATGGACCGGTTGCCCCGGCCCCGCGCCCCTCACAGTCCCGCTTCTTCTGCTCCCTGGAGGCTCCCAGCCGCCCTCCTTCCTTCCTCGCAGAGCCACCCTTCCCACTGTTCCCAGCAGGCTGGGACCGGGAGACCCAGGGCAGGCCAGGGATCTGAGCTTCCCGGTGGTGACCGTGAGGACTGACCCTCACGCCCGGCCTGGCCCCTGCCGAGCAGCTCCTGGGTCCCCCAGCGGCTTCCCCTGTGCAGACGCCCGGCTGGGCCCCCTGCCCCTGTGCATCACGAGCCTCTCCTCAGCTGCCCCTGTGGTCTCTGTGCTTATGTCACGCATTATGATTTCCTTTTCCACTTTCCACTGTTGGCCGCCTCTACCTGGCCCGGATGCACCAACAAGCATCGCGAGCTCACAGCCACCCGACGGCGCGGTAGCGTTCAGCTGCTTCTGCCCGAGCTGCATGGGGCACGACGCCTGCTCCGCAGCCAGCACTTAGGGAGCTGCTCGGGAAATGTGGACTGCACAGAACGATCCCCCGTTGTCCACAGAGAGAAGCAAACGTGCTCTAAGCAAGCGTTCCTGGGGCTGATTTAGACCGAACTTAGAAGGAAGCACGACTGGTATTTCTAGGGGCTCCTTACTGCAGACACCAAGATGGAGGCGCAGGGGTCCGTGCTGAGCCCGACTTCTGGAGTAGGGACCCTCGCGTGGGCCGGGGATGGGGGTTGGCAGTTCTCAGCTGCAGAAACCCGAGCAGTGCCAGCCCCTCACTGATGCCCAAGGCTGCAGGGAAACGTGGGTTCCCATGTGTGCTTGTTAAACACACCCCCTTATTTCCATCCAAATAGAAGTTAATAAAAGCCACACAATAAACAAAGCGAAGTGTGGCCGTGTGCGAGGCCCAAGCTGCTCTGCTGTGGGCGCGGCATCCGTGGGCAGCAGGGCAGCCTCGGACCCAGTGGGGAAGCGAAGCGGCTCTTCTCCTGCACAGCAGTGCAGAGTCATCAGACAATAAATGGCAGGAGCCTGCCTTTCTTAAACCCTTAATATTCTGTTCATCATTGGCTTTGTCATTAATTGTGATTGTAAAATAAATATTGCATTATAGTTGGTTGAGGCCCGGGAGGAAACAGTCCTCTCTGAAGGGCTGGGCTGGCAGGCTACCTCCCCCCACGCTCACCTTCTCTCCCTGTCACACCAGGAGCCCCTCAGAAACACCCCCCCCCCCGTCTTCCACCTCATGTGTGTGGGCTGCTGCACCTCCAGCCCTCACCGACAATTTCTGGACCCAGGGGGCCCCGTGGAGGAAGGGTGTGCCCAGTTTCCAGGCAGAGAGCATCCAGCTTGCACAGCACTCATTGCAGTTATTGCCCTTGGTATATGAAGCTGCTTCCTGCAACCAGATTACATGAGTGGAAATTTTCCAAAATGGTTCCATTTTTCTATGGGGTTGGGACTGATGCCCTGAGACTTCAGCTGCCCGAGCTCTCTAAGAGGGGAAGCATGTAAATGGGACGAGCCTGCCGTCAGTCTAATCTCACAGATGACAGCCACTTTATTTCCCCAATCCCATGGCCTATTTAAAAAACCTGCTAATAATGGAACTGCTGGGAGAGAAAGGGGCTTTTCACAAAATAGATTGGGTCTGCTTACCTTCATGAGAGAGAGAGCATTCCTCACCTTCTGGTGAAGCAGAAGTAACCCACATTTAGCATGTCCTCTGTCCCTGCAGTTTCCAAGGTCAACACCACGGAAGGCACGATGCATGTCCGTGTTTACCCCGCAGTGTCAGGGCCGCCCTGAGGTTGTTGGCTGGAGCGGAACGCGACAACAGTTGGAGATCTGAGAGATTCTTCCGCCCACAGGGGCGTCTGGGGGAGGGCAGGCAATGGCACCTGGATCCAAGAGTCAGTCGCTGGTGGTGACGCAGTCTCAGGCAGGACCCGCAGAGCCATCTCACATCCCTGTTCTCCGAGCTGTGCTTGGTCATCCGGCGAAACTGGGAGAAAGATGGGCGGAGACTTTCTGCCTCTGTCCCGCTAGTGTTATATGATGGCACCCACTAACGATATATAATGGCACCCACTAACAATACGTGATGGCACCCAGTAGTGTTATACGATGGCACCCACTAGTGTTATATGATGGCACCCACTAACGATACATGATGGCACCCAGTAGTGTTATACGATGGCACCCACTAGTGTTATATGATGGCACCCACCAGTGTTACGTGACAGGACCCACTAACGATACATGATGGCACCCAGTAGTGTTATACGATGGCACCCACCAGTGTTATGTGACAGGACCCACTAATGATATATGATGGCACCCACTAACGATACATGATGGCACCCAGTAGTGTTATACAATGGCACCCAGTAGTGTTTTATGATGGCACCCACCAGCGTTACGTGACAGGACCCACTAACGTTATATGATGACACCCAGTAGTGTTATACGATGGCACCCACTAGTGATATATGATGGCACCCACTAACGATACATGATGGCACCCAGTAGTGCTATACGATGGCACCCACTAACGATACATGATGGCACCCAGTAGTGTTATACGATGGCACCCACCAGTGTTACATGACAGGACCCACTAACGATACATGATGGCACCCACCAATATGTGAAAACCTCTTTGCTTAGGCCCGAGGATCTGGCAGCAAGCGAAGCTCCCATCTCATACTCTAGTCGTGGAGGAGACACTGGACGAGGACTTCCATGAGCGGAGGCGGCTACGAAGGGAGAGCAGGATGCCACGGAGGAGCACTGGAGCCGGAGCTGGTAGCGGATGGTGCTGGTGGATGGAATAACTGAGCAGATCCCACTTGAGATGGGCCTCCGATGATGTGGGGCCGTTAGTGATTAGGATTCTGCCCCCAGTCCCGGGGTCTGAGACGTGCATTGAAGACAGATCAGTAGCCAACTGGCAAGGAAGAGCTCAGCAGTCACAAGGCAAACATCTGTTACTTCAAAGCAAAACCTTGGTAAAAACTGGATTAGAAACGGGGGTTTGACCTTGAAGTTTGATTGGGGCTTCCTGTTCTTGCATCTAAATTTGCAGATCTTAGTACCCAAGTATGCCTGAGACACAGAGAGAAAGATGTGGGGAGAGAGAGCCCTGATTCAAATTGATGATTCGGTGGTACAGGCAACGAGGTGTGGAGCCCCCGTAGGACGCCTGATGTCACGGGAGGGCTGCTTTTAGCACACGCTGACCCCGGGCAGTGCTGGAACAGGCTTAATTAAACATCAGGTTCTCACCCACCAGCATAATGAAACCTCCCTCTGTGGGGAAACCAAGCTGGTGGTGTATCTCAAAACCCACCCCCCAAACGGAAGAGTAGAAGGAAGGGAGGGAGGGAGGGAGGGAGGCTTTATTTTTAACTCAGGGCTTGGATGCTTCCTGAGGAGAAAGGGAAAAGCCTTCACCCCCCTCTTCCGCCCCGAGTGCCCACACACCTGTCAGGGAGAATGTCTGTGGGTAACCTGGAAATGGAGGCATGGCTCGGATATGGGGGGCCTCAAGGGTTGGGTTAAAGAGTTCGGATGAAATCCGTCAGAGATGTTAAACAGCACATTGACGTGTCAGATCAGCATTTTAAAATCACCACTGACAGCGGCAGTGATCCTTTACCAGAGGCGCAAGAGACACACGAGGGTGCCCAGCGCTGGGGGCTGGGGCTGGGGGTGCTGGGACGAGGAGAGGGGCCGGCCAGGTGGTCTTTAAGATGTTGGGTGGGAGTGAGATGGGGGGGAGACAGGAGTCCTGGAAGTCTCCCGCAGTTCCGCTGTGAGCCGCGGGGTGGACGGTGCTGGCACGAGGGTGAGGGTGCGGTTTTGTTAGCAGGGAACCCCTGAGGTCAGCAGGAGACACACCCGGTTTTCTGCAGCTCTGAGTCACTCGGGTGCAGCTGGCCTCACATGGCTGGACACACAGCCGTGGTGTCGGGAGAGAAGGCTGAGCTGGGCTGGCAGGTGGGGAAGTGTCCATGTATGTCTGTGAATGCGCCAGACCTGAGGAGTCTCCCCGCAAGCAGGACTTCCGGTGCTCAAACTGAACGGAAGGTCCCAGACACTCCGGGACAGCTGTCACCCTCCTGAGAAGCCTGTGTGATGGAGAACGGGGTACAGGAAAGGCCAAGACAAGGGGGTCTCCATCGCTAGTCTCCGAGTGGCTCACCTGGCAGGGAGGGTTTCCGAGAGTCCACAGGGCAGGAGACCTACTGGGCGTGATCTCAGAGACTCCCGCCGCCAAACGTGTCCACGCACCCACTGAAAAGCCTGGCCGTCACAACCATTTGCTCACTGAGTGTGTCATTACCTAAAACCATTGGATTTAGGGTCTCCACTGCCTAGAGAAGAGTGTTCATAGTTCTCATTTAAGCATTTACTCTTCCCAAAAGGTATAATCTGGCCTTCCATGGTCCATTGCCCCCTCATTATCCCAACTTTCCAGCCACAAGGCATCAGTTGCTACCCCTGGGGCACCCTTTTTTCTGTTTATAATTTCCCCTCTAAATGGAGAAGCTTCCCCGCCCTGCGCTCGCGGGTAGTGACTCAGAGCTCACAGTCCAGCTCCGAGCAGCTTCCTTCGTGAAGCCCCTCCCCAGCCCATCACTGACTCGTTTACTTCTTTACTCAACAAGCACTTATTAAGATCCTGGTTTTCAGGCTCTGTGCCAGGTTCTGTAGACATAGACGTAAATAATAAATAAGGAACAGGCCTTGCCTTTGAAAGGGACCATGTGGGTGTAGCTTCCCTTCTCTGTGCTTCTAGAGCACGCGCTCTCTGTCCACCGTCTGCTGGTGTTTTAGTTGGCTTCCGAACTGTCTAAAGGAAGCAGGGATTTTGGAAGGAACATTGGACTCCATGGCTTCCACTCCATCTCCACCCCTACCCTCCTTCACTCAACCAGTGGCTTCGAGCTCCATTTCCTCATTTGTGAGCAACTGCACAGTGTTGCAAGAAGGATCAATGAAATACATGACATAAAAATACTTTCTTCCCTGTGAAAATTTTCTTCTCTTCTTTCCTTTTTCACTTGTTGCTCAAGGTCAGAAAATATGACTCACTTTTACATCCACACACAACAGACTCTCGTTAACAGAATAAAGCTGAGGCTGTGGGCGTTGGAAGGGACCGGCCTGACGCTCTAAAATAACCAGCATGCTTCCTGGCAAACTTTACTTCCTTTTTATAAGCAGAAAACGTAGGCGTTTTCCTTCGATTCCTAAAGCAAGGGGGAAAGAAGGAAGGAGAGGAACCCTGACACGTCTGTGTCTTCAGGTCCTCATTCGCTGACAGCCTTTACAGGGAAATGGGCTTGTGCTTCTTCTCTCCCAGACAGGCCATCCGACTGCAGAGACGGGCATCCCCCGCTCATGGGCACTCCAGTGACTGTGGCGCCAGTACTCTGGTGAGAGGGGAGAGCTGGGGGCCGGAGACACCAGCCACTGGGTCTCCCAGTGCCCACCCTAGGGCCCGTCCCCTGCCCGTGCCCCTCCCCTGCCGCTTCCCCAAGGGCAGTGGGCACTGGCCCCTTGTAGCTGCACGGCGAATGACTCATCAGTTGGCAGCTCTCTTAATTTTTGGTTTGGAGCCACTTTAAATGTGATAAACAAGGTTATTTTGAAAAATAAGGCAATGTCCGAATGAAAACGTCTCATAGACTCCCTGTCCCAGCGGGGCGGAAAGGTGCCTCGTGGCAAAGGTGACGTGTCACCTGGATAATGGAAATGGTTTGTGCATGCAGCTTCCTTCTCTGGTGGTGTTTTGTCATTATTTAAGCACCCTTGCATCTCATCAGGTAATTTTGTTTCTGTAAAAGAAAAAAGAATCAAAAACAGAAGGAAGGATGAATTTAAGAAGTTGAAAAACGGTCTAGAGTTGGGTTTCGAGCGATCGGAACCTCTAAAGGCAGGAACTGGCTCCTGCCATGCCGGTTGCTGGTGTGGATCTGAGGTAGCCGCTGTCCGGCAGGAAAGGGGGGGCTCCCCACCCTCCCCTCCTGCCGTCCCCCACTGCCTAGGCCCGGGAGGTCAGGGGACTCACACAGCAGCTGGGGGCTGGGGTCTCGCGGACAAGCTCCCCTGGCCGGGCCTTTGCTTCTAAGAGCCCAACAGGTGGATCGACTGTTCATAAAGCCAATTAAAAAATTTAAAAGAGGTCTTAGAGCCATCTAAATCTGGCAGAGTTGCACATCACGAAAAATATACTTTAAAGGGGTAAATTGCCTGCTGTGTGAATTACATCTCAATAAAGCTGTTATAAAATAATACACCCCCAACACACACACACACACACACACACACACACACACCCACACACACACACACACACACAGCCCGATCAGCCACTATGCCACATGCAGGATTCAGCCTCGCTGCAACTCAAAACCACCTTGCATTTGGATGCCCCTGGAGTTCACACGGTCTCTCACTGAGTGGTTCTTCTCTTAAATTTTGGCAGACAAGTAAGGATAAGGACACATGATTTTTCCTCTAGGTGAATCGAGTTTCCCAAGGCTGCACAGGGACTGGAGTCAGAGACGGGGCTTGGGTTTTCAGCCCCAGTGTTCTCTCCCTCGTTCCTCCCAGTGCTCTGGCCCTGCCTCACTGTCTACGGCAGTGGCATCTTGGCATGTCAGGTTGGGCAGTGGCATCTTGGCATGTCAGGTTGCCTTGGGCTCCAGTGTGAGGAGATAATGCTGGAAAGAAAGAAGCATGACCTCTCGGAGAGAAATTCTCAATTGATGGTTCCCACTAAGGTCTAGAAGTATTCCATGCCTCTCCGTTTCGTGTCACATCTATGCCACCCTTGATTACGCCACAAGAAAGTCGGGGTTTCTGAGGACACTGCTCAGGTCTAACTCAGAGCATTAAATGCAGAACGGGGAACTGGGACACAACCGTGAGCCCCCTTGCGGGGAGCAGTAATTAATCTGCGCCTTGAGAAATGGGTGGCCAGGAAGTCAGAAGGCACCGAGGACGAGGAGACAAACATACACAAATCTAAGGCCTCACAAATGCAATTGCTATGTCAGCAGACCTAAGTAAACAGAAGGATATTCTGGAAAGGACAAGTGGAACACAAAGCTGAAGTCAGAACATTTAGAACTGAAAGGGGATCCGAGAACTGACAGCTGGTGGAAAGCTCTCAAGGGAACAATGTGGAGCCTGAGCGAGGGGTCCTGAGAGAGAGGGGTCCCTGGGGAGCTCAAAGCCACACAGCGGGGGACTGCCCAGAACTGGCATTGGGAGTCAGGTTCCCTGACCCGCGGCCAGCCCCCCGACTCCATGCTCAGCATCTGAGTGTGGCGACGGGGCCCAGAAACCTTGGCTCATTGAAACTTTCTGCCTTTGGACTAGGCGTCTCCGGTGACTCCTCCCAAAATGCTCCTTCCCATGGGGAACATCTGCCTCGTGGTCCTCTAAGAACAGCCCCAGAGCCACAAGGCTAAGCCAGTGGGACCCAGAGTGGTCAAGGGTCACCCAAAAATCCAGGGAAAATGGAAACGGTTGACTTGCATTTTAAATATTTTAATTGTGCTCTCTGCACATGGTTTCATTTAAAGATGCAATGAAAATAGATGTCATGGGAGCCCTTGTTTGCTTTTTATTGAACAATCACCCTCCAAATTCTCAACACCCTCAGTAGGAGCCCATAATTAGAGCTTTAGGAATGTGTAAGGACCTCTCTGGGAAGAGAACTGCTCTTCTTTTTAATATCAGTTATGTTTTTCATGCCTGTGTATTAATTATTTTACAAAACTGGAGGGGATTTAACACTGAAATCTCTGCCTAAAGCCTTCTGATCTGAGTTCCAGGAAACGCTTGTAAAAGGACTGGGGCATCACTTGAAGTTTTCAAGACTTGGTTTTTGAATCTGACTATTTTTTAATGTCTTATTGTGGTAAAATATAACAACAGCAAAAAAGGACTGGGGCTTCTCTGCTTGGACGCCCCACCAGCCCTGCCTCCCATCACGGGGTGCACTGAACTAACGTTCCCAGGACAGCACATCTCCGGGACCCCCTGGAGAGGGCTAGGTGGTGCACGTGTCTCTGGGAAACCCCTGGAGAGGGCTGGATGGTGCACGTGTCTCCGGGACCCCTGGAGAGGGCTGGGCAGTGCACCCCGATGGTTGTACGGGTTGAGGCGGTGGAGAGGACCCTGGCTGAGTCCTGGTGCTGACAGTCAGCAACCTCACAGTTACTTCCACTGTCTGCAGAGCAGTGTTCTTGCCTTTAAAATTAGAGTATCAGCACCTGTTCATTGCTTTATTTTTGAAGAATAAATAGAAAAGCATGTGAAGTGCTTAGCAAAGTCCCGGGCACATATTAAGCTCTCAATAAATTCTAGTTATGATCATTGGAGCAATGATTCACACTTCACTGAATCTCATGACTTAGCAAAGGACACAGCACACAGCAGGCACCTAATAATTATTTGATCCCTAGAAGAAGGAATGCATTTGTAATCCTACTGAGGGAAATTCCCCAAACTTGACATTTTAAAATAATACTTTATTTAACTGCCCCCAACACTGATTGTTTCTGTTATGTTACAGAGGAACACCGTATACCTGAAATATAATTTTCCGAATAATACATTTTGGACCATGAATATAAATGCACGAGTGTACTGCAGTGGCGTTGCTGGGGGCCAGCTTACTCTCCAAGCTTTCTTAGGAAAAAGCTACTCTTCGCTCAGTCTTTGGAATCTATGAAGATTTAGGAAAGTTCTCATGACCTTCCTCAGCAGTGTGTGCCACAAGGTTGTGTGCTGTCCCCCTGCCACGTGCCGTCCCCCTGCCACGCGCCTTACCCCTG
>PVKY010000146.1:0-34522 GCA_004027775.1 Bradypus variegatus
GAATGTTGTGATGCTATCACCTTCCCACCATCCATTACTAGAAATTTCCCTTCACCTCAGACAGCAACCCTACCCTCATTTCTTAACTCCCCATTGCCCCTTTCCCCACTTCTCATAACCCATACTCTACTTTTCATCTCTATGGTCATATTCTCTGATAATTTCTTTGTATTTACTGTGGGGCTTAAATTTAACCTCTTAAATCCATAACAATCTTGGTTTCCTTTGATGCCAGCTTAACTTCAATAGGATCTGTAAACTGTGTTCCTGTACTCTTCCATTCCCCCACCTTTAGTTCTTGTCAAAAATTACATATTTTACACTGAGTCCAAAACCACTGATTTGTCATTAGAGTTTGTGTATTTTATATCCTGTAGGAAGTAAATAGTGGAGTTACAAATCAAAAATTATTGACTTCTATTTGTATTCCATTGTGGTCAGAGAATGTGCTTTGAATATATTCAATTGTGTTTTTTTTGTTGTTGAGGCTTGTTTTATGTCCTAGCATATGGTCTATTCTGGAGAAAGATCCTTGATCACTAGAGAAAAATGAGTGTCCTGGTGATTTGGGATGTAAGGTTCTATATATGTCTGTTAAAATTCTCTGTGTCTCTCTCTTCTTTCTTTGTTTCTCTGTCAGTAGGGCTCTCTTTAGTATCTGAAGTAGGGCAGGTCTTTTATTGGCAAAATCTCTTAGCATTTGTTTGTCTGTGAAGAATTTAAGCTGTCTCTCAAATTTGAAGGAGAGTTTTGCTGGATAAAGTATTCTTGGTTGGAAATTTTTCTCTCTGATAATCTTAAATATGCTGTGCCACAGCCTTCTCGCCTCCATGGTGGCCACTGAGTAACTACTTAGTCTTATGTTGTTTCCTTTGTATGTGGTGAATTGCTTTTCTCTTGCTGCTTTCAGAACTTGCTCCTTCTCTTCAGTATTTGAGAGTCTGATCAGAATATGTCTTGGAGTGGTTTATTTGGATTTATTCTATTTGGAGTTCGCTGGGCATTTATGCTTTGTGTATTTATATTGTGTAGGAGGTTTGGGAAGTTTTCCCCAACAATTTCTTTCAATACTCTTTCTAGACCTTTACCCTTCTCTTCCCCTTCTGGGACACCAATGAGTCTTAAATTTGGACGTTTTATTTTATCTGTTGTATCCCTGAGATCCATTTTGATTTTTTCAATTTTTTTCTCCCTTCTTTCTTTTGTTCTTTCATTTTCTGTTCTGTGGTTTTCTAGGACGCTGATTTGTTCTTCACCTTCCTCTAATCTTGTATTATGAGTATCCAGAGTCTTTTTAATTTGGCCAACAGTTTCTTTTATTTCCATAAGATCTTCTATTTTTTTTATTTACTCTTGCAATTTCTTCTTTATGCTTTTCTAGGGTCTTCTTTATGTCCTTTATATCCTGTGCCATGTTCTTCTTCATGTCCTTTATATCCTGTGCCATGCTCTCATTCTTTGACTGTAGTCCTTTGATTAATTGCGCAAAGTACTGTGTCTCATCTGATCGTTTGATTTGGGTGTTTGGGATTGGGTTCTCCATATCATCTGGTTTTAGCAAATGCTTTAAGATTTTCTGTTGTTTTTGGCCTCTTAGCATTTGCTTTGCTTGATAGCTGTGATCTTCCAGGACCTCTGCTGAGGGAAGGCTGTGCTATGTCACAGGTGTGCACCTTCCCTCAAGGGAAGCCCTGGGCTGCTGGGCTGTGCAGGGGCGCTCCCAGCCTGATGCAAAAATGGCTGAATGGGGCATCTCAACCCCCCCCCCTTTTTGCTCAGCTCCGCCTTCCCAGCTCCGGGACAACTAACTGTGGTTGCACCCAAGGCCACTGTCCACGGCCGATATTCTGGCGTGTGCGGGGTGCCGTGGGAAAGCGGCTGCAGGGGGTGCTGTTTCTTTCTCCTCTTGGTTCTCCCCTCTGTCCCTCTGGCCCCGGGCCAATCAGCAGCAGGTGTGGGGAGGGCTATCCTCCACGCCAGACACCGAGGCATTAGCTACAGCCCGCTCCTGCAGTGCTTCACTGTGCGGTACTCTTTTTTTAAAAAAAAGAACTAGTCCGTTTCCAAATGCCAGCCTGCAGTTTGCCCACACCGCAGCACGGCCGCAGGACTTTCAGCCGCCTTACTCACTCGTTTCAGAATGCAGACTCCTGGTTTCACCAGGTGCATGGTCCCTGTGGTTTTAGCAGATCTTGTCCAGCTGGTGCATCACTGGAAGTGGTGTTCTGGGTCACTTTCTGGTTTTTATCTAGTATTTTTCATGGAGGTGTTTTTTTGCCCTGTCTCACCTAGCCACCATCTTAGGTTCTCCGCCTTTCAGCTTTAAAATCTAGAACTCTCTTCAGCTCTGCCCTCTCTCTCTCCATCACCCCAGCATTCAAACTACAAAATAGTTGGCCGTTGAAAATGGACTTCTGTGAGATTGCCTGTTATTTTTTGATTCTCAGTTCAATGAAAAATTATCTTTTCTCATTCTTGGAGAAGTTATACAGTAAGAGAAATGCAAAATAGGAAAATAATGCTGTATTCCATCCCCTTTTCTTTCTTCCCCCTCCAGGTCCTGGTACAGCCTCAGATCATCAAGACAGATTCCCTTGTTCTGACCACCCTGAAGACGGATGGCAGCCCTGTCATGGCTGCCGTCCCCAACCCAGCCCTCACTGCCCTCACCACCCCCATCCAGACAGCTGCCCTGCAGGTCCCAGTAAGCTCCCGCCTTCTCCCCGCCTCCTCTACCTTTTCTCCTTGGAGGCTCAGTCCTCAGAGATGGCAGCAGAGGCTCTGCACACCCAGTAGCTGTCGTCAGTTCAGAAGAACTTGGTCACATTGCAGATCTTGTAGTTTGCTTTTCCTTGAAGTATCAACAGTGTGTGTTGTATGGGAGACTGGGTTCTTACCGGGGTTAGAGGGGAATGTCACAGGCATCCCAGTTCTGTGCAGCAGCTCTGTGCAGGGCTGTCTGCCTCTTAGGTCCTGCAGGTGGAGGTTTGCTAGAGGGGCTCCATGGAGAGGGATTAGGAGGCACCCACCCTTCAGTTCTGGGGTGTCTACAGCTTTTAGCCTCCTGTGGCATAAAAGTCTGATAGAGTTAAAGGAGATTAAAATTCAAAAGCACCCACTTTATTCATAAAAGCCAAAAACTGGAAACAATCCAAATATTTATTAACAGCAAGGCAGATAAATTATGACTTACCCATTCAGTAAAATTATGCACAGCAATAAGAAAAAGAACTATTGATAGTGATAGCAGTGTAAATGAACCTCAGAAGTGGAATGTTGAGCAAAAGAAGCCCATCACAGAAGTTCACACTAATGATTCTATTTCTTTGAAGTTCAAGAAGAGGCAAAACTCAGAGCAGTGACTCTGGGGCTGGGGGTGGGAAGCCAGGGGACCACTGTTGGCTGGTGAGGAGCGTGAGGGAACTTTTTGAGGGGATGGAAATTATCTAGATCTTGGTCTGGGGGGTTATACAGGCATACACGTAAGTAAAAATTCATCAAGCTGTACACTTAAGGTTTGTGAATTTTTGTTATGTGCAAATTATTTCTTGAAACTGGTGATGTTGAACAACCCTTTGTTTATTGATCATTGGCGATTGAGGTCATTTAGTAAAGAAAACAAAACCTAAATTTGTAAAAATAGAAACAAAAAGGAGGCAGCAGAGTTGAGGAAAAAAATTTTATTAGATTTATTAAATAAAAGTGCCTCTGAATGACAGTGTCATTTCTGCCCTTGAGCATTTGGGTGGCCAAATTGTATAAGAAAAATTCAGAAGCACCCACTTTATTCATAAAAGCCAAAAACTGGAAACAGTCCAAATATTTATTAACAGCAAGGCAGATAAATTATGACTTACCCATTCAGTAAAATTATGCACAGCAATAAGAAAAAGAACTATTGATAATTCCTTAATTGTCATCTGAAAGGGAAGAATGTCTTATATACCAGGACAGATTTTTTTCCTGGTGCCACCCCTGTGGTACGCTGCATATGGGCAAGAGGTGTTGAAGGGCTTGACACAGAGCGGAATCCACAGGCCCTGGTTCCCGCACACCTTAGTCAAAGGTTAAGTCTTACTTAGATGTTGACCCTCTTGGGGTGCAATTTATTGACAGCAATTCTGAAAGGGAGGCAGCGGTTAAAGCACCTCCCTCCTGAGTGGAGGAACCCCGGGGGGCAGCCTGGCCAGGTGATGTTGAGGGCTGGGGAGCAGGTCTGGGTTGAGGGGGTGGAGGTGTAATCCTGCTGCTCTGCCTGTGCCTGTTCTAGACCCTAGTGGGCAGCAGTGGGACCATTCTCACCACAATGCCTGTGATGATGGGGCAGGAGAAAGTGCCCATTAAGCAGGTACCTGGGGGGGTCAAGCAGCTCGAGCCCCCCAAGGAAGGCGAAAGGCGGACAACCCACAACATCATTGAGAAGCGATATCGCTCCTCCATCAATGACAAGATCATCGAGTTGAAGGACCTGGTCATGGGGACGGATGCCAAGGTAAGTGCCAGGCAAAATGGTACTTCGTGCCCTACTGTCTCCCCTCTACCTGTCTTTACTAGGGGGCATTGCGGAAGACAGTACACAGTTCCAGCCTAAGCTGAGGGAATGCAAGAGCGATTGAGAGGTGCTTTCTCACTAAAGCATCTCGGTGCTTGTTGAGATGATCCAGTACTAACCACCATGAGGCTTGGTAAGGCCGTGGCCCCCCTGGACCCCTGACTGCTCTGCAGTGGTCGTGGACCCCAGGGTGATAGGCAGAAGGAGACACCCACCCTCCGGGACTAAGTGCAGGACTATGTCTGCCTTGGAGTCAGCTGACGGCACTGCTGGCATAGTTCCACCTTTCAGGGAAGGGAGATCAAAAATGGAGATTGGGTCTTTGATGAAGAGCAAATAGAGGAAATTGATTTTCCACATATTCTGGTGTCTCATTGAATGTCTCCTGGCAATTAGAAGACTTTTACCTACTATCTGTTTACCTTCACCCCTATTTTAAAAGAAAATTATATTGTTTTCCTTCTAGCCTACAGACCAGGTACTAATTATCTTTAATTAAGATAACCATCCAAGAATGCTCTGGTTTTTTGGTCACTGATTTGCTTTAAGTTTGTTTTGGAGATAGGACTATTATAAGCACAGGAATGAGATGAGACTTAATATCTGTTAATTGACTGTCATTATGTGCCAGGCTTGGTGTTAAATCATTTTGCCCTCCCTATAAGCCTGTCAGTCATAGACTCTTGTTGACCCCATGTTGGGGAGGAGGAGAGAGAGTTCAGAGATATCAAGTAACTCATCCTGGGCAGCCCAGCTGATCAGTGGTAGAGCCAGAATCTAAACCTGGCGTCTCCCACCCCAGAGCCACGTTCTCAGCCCTCATAATCCTGCTCTTGGCTGGGCTGATGGGTGGACAGCTGCACTTGTCTCACTGTGGTTTTCCCCTGTCTTCCTTCCCAGATGCACAAGTCTGGTGTTTTGAGGAAAGCTATTGATTACATCAAATATTTGCAGCAGGTCAATCATAAGCTACGCCAGGAGAACATGGTACTGAAGCTAGCGAATCAGAAAAACAGTGAGTGTGCTTATAGAGGAAGGGGTTGTCAGAATCCTCTGTTATAGACAAAGCCCTGTGCTAAGTGCTGTGAGCGGCTCACAGGGCTGAAGCGGGAGCAGGGGCACAGGGTGGCCCAGCCCAGGTGGGGCTTTCTTTGCAGAGCTCCTGAAGGGCATCGACCTTGGTAGCCTGGTGGACAATGACGTGGATCTGAAGATTGATGACTTTAATCAGAACGTCCTCCTGATGTCACCCCCGGCCTCTGACTCGGGGTCCCAGGCTGGCTTCTCCCCCTACTCCATCGACTCTGAACCAGGAAGCCCTCTGTTGGATGATGCAAAGGTATGGGCATTCAAAATTCCCCAACCCCTGGAATCTCTCCCATCTCAGCAAAGAAAACAGTGGAAAAGTCACAAATGGGGCCAGGCGGAGTATTGAGAAGACCTGCAGAAACAGGAGTTCTGTGAAATGGGCCAGGTCCTGGAGAATAAAGAAAACTGACTGGGGGAGACAAGGAGGGAGGGAGGGAGGGAGATGGTCCCTCAGATTTAACTGGTTCTTACTGAAAGGGCCCACCAGAGAGGAATAAGTACCACATCCAGGATGGGAACATGCAGCAGCTGTTGGGCACTGGGAGCTCCTGGAGGAACCTCATTACTTCCTTCTGCCCGTAATGGGCCTGGCAAGACCACTTCAGGAGGTTGATGCATTTGTTCAGGACAAGGCAGCCTCTGGATCCTCTTTCTGGAAATGATTGCGATTTGCAGTCTAACAGATAATGTTCAGGCCAAGAGTCCTTTATAGTCAAAGAAAGCCCCTGGGAATTGTGGTTTAATGGAGTTAGTTAAAAGAGACTCTGAACCTAATGATCGTGGGAGCCCATGGAGACCAGTGGAGTCTGTACTGTTTTTTGACATTGGCAATTTCTGACTCTGAAAGTACAGAAGTCCCTTCCAGCATGTTTTTGACCAAACTGTTGATTGTTGTCATGTACTTAATTTTACTAAGGGAGCTCTATTTTTGAAATATTTTGTAAATGTGATTCTATTTGGTAAAATAGGCCATATGACATAAAAATTGAGTTAGCTAGGCTTCTGAGTCACCAGAAGAAATTTTTGAATGGTTTTAAATGATTGGAGAGGATTAGTGGTGTGGTAGATACACATGGGAGGTCAGCAGGGCTCCAACCCCAATCTCCTGTCTCCCCAGCTCTGGGCCCTCCAGTTTTCCCTTTACAAAATAGGGAGGGAAAAAAAAAAGCAAAGTTGCATTTTTAGAACAAGCAAACCCCTTTAGATAGATGAGTGCTAAATTATGGTCTTTAGTCAGCTTTACCTAGGTATAATTTATATGCAATGAAATACTCCTATTGTAAATGTACATCGAGTTTTGACCAATGAATATGCCTGTATAACTCTTGCTATAATCAAGATGTAAAACATTTCATCACCCCAAAAGCTCCTCCATGCACCTTTGCAGGTGGTCTGCATGCCCCTCTCCAGCCACAAGCAACCGCTGCTCTGTTCTCCGTCACTTTAGATTAGTGTAGCCTGTTCTGGAATTTCACAGTAGGAGAATCGTACATGTGTTCTCTTTTGTCACGGAGCCCTGTCTTAAGAGAAACCTTTGGCCTTTTGGAACATGTGTTCTTAGCCAGCAAGGGGGTGAATGCATCTGTGTTTGAGCAGCAGTTTAGGAATTGCGGACCTCTTGGTTTCCTCTTCGCTTTATTCCTTTCTGACTGAATGGTCTTAAATTGAAATCTCACAATCTGTTTCTTGATATATATAAAAGTTCAGTGCTAGGAAAACCCATGCGGTGTTTATTCTGACTCATGGAACTCTTTTGAAGGTCAAAGATGAACCGGACTCTCCTCCTGTAGCCCTGGGCATGGTGGACCGCTCACGAATTCTGCTCTGTGTCCTCACCTTTTTGGGCCTCTCCTTTAACCCGCTGACTTCCCTGCTGCAGTGGGGAAGGGCCCAGGACTCTGACCAGCACCCACACTCAGGCTCTGGCCGCAGCATGCTGTCATTCGAGTCGGGTAAGTGGAGGACTGCCAGGCGTGGTTGGACTACTATGGCAGGAGAAGAACCCTGTGTGCAAACTGTGTGGCTTGGCCACCAGGTCCCAAAGGTCTTTTATGGTGGCCCTCATCTGCTTGCTTCTGACAGGGATTGGCATAGGTTACATTTTGGAAGTGATAAGGCAAACCCAGGTTCAGTCAGAAAGAGCAAAGCAAACCAGGAACCTGCACTGCTGTGAGTCCCTGGGGGTGGGAGAGGGTGTGGGTGGGGTGTATTTGAAGGAGGGTGTGATGGGGTTTCACCTGGCTCATGAAACCAATGCCCTAACCTCTTTTAGCTAACAAAGATTTTGTGTGGCACAAAGGTGAGAGCCACAGGGTTCCTACATAGGCCTTAGAATTGTCCCAGGTTTGCCCACAGATGGATTAACATATATTATTCCCACTCCCAAGTAGTTAGACAGTGTTACTAAATGAAGCAATCTTGTCCTGCCCTTTCTTGTGAAAACAAAGTAGAGGGCTCTTTCATGTCAAAATCCTGGGGTCCCTCAGCTGCTCTGCCACCTCCCGGGGCTGCCCTTCCCGGAAGCCCTTCCTCGCAGGCTCAGCGGAAATGCTCCTGTCCAGGTCCCGCGGGCTGGTTTGACTGGATGATGCCAACGCTCCTCTTGTGGCTGGTAAATGGTGTGATTGTCCTAAGTGTCTTTGTGAAGCTGCTGGTCCACGGGGAGCCAGTGATCCGGCCACACTCTCGCTCCTCGGTCACCTTCTGGAGACACCGGAAGCAGGCAGACCTGGACCTCGCGAGGGTAAGTTCTGGCGTCTGCCTTCCCCTTCACCCCCCCTCCCCCAGCTTGGCTGATGGCGCAGCACTTGTCTCGAGCATCTGCAGTGGGGCGCCCTGTGGTAGGTGCTGGCAGTGGCTAAGAGGAGGAAGGGACCCTGCCCCTTAGGAGTCCCAGAGCGGTGGAGGAGCAAAGGACCCTGTGGACACGGATGATCTACAGTCCAAGTATGACAAGGACAGGTGAAGGGCTTTGGCAGTTTGGGTCAGGAGAGATGAGCCCTGGCTGAGGGAAGCTGGCACTCGAGCAGTCCTGTAAAGGACAGGAAGAACTGCACAGGGGGCAAGGCAGAAGGACCTTTGGAGCCAAGAGAATGACAAGAATAAGCTGGGATACTTGGGCGCAGCAAGTGGATGGCTGTGTCTCGAGGGGAGGGCATGTCAGCAGAGTTGAAGGCTTGAGGCAGGGAGTGTGGCCAGGGCCCAAACTGGAGAGGGCTTTGAGTAGTAACTGATTTTGAGCTTTATTCCCAATTCTGTAGAGAACGAAGGAAGGTTTTTGAGCGGGTGAATTGGCTGAAAAATTCCTTTTGAAATCTGGGGCAAATCGCAGCATTTAAGGAAATCTAAGTCCTAAGGCTTAGGATGACAAGAACCATCGTGGCTCCTCAGGAGCACAAACCATGGGCCGCCTCTCCCTTCTGCACATCGTGATGCCCATGGGGGGCGTCTGATGGGCCAGCTGGGGTCTGTCCACAGGGCCAGGCCTATAACACGGATCTAATTGTTGGGGAATCAGGGCTGTTCCTAGAGAAAATTATCCCGTGGTGTGTATCCCAGAGCTGGGTTCACGTCAGTATTTTGCAAATGTTTTTCTGGTGATTGATTGCATGATGGATGGATTGGAGGCAGAGACGTGACATCCACAGAAACAAGTTAGGGGGTTCTTGATATAGGCCAGGTGAGGACAAGGGTGTGGAAGTGAAAGGAAAGGTATGAATTAAGAACAATTTCGAGATGCAAAATGGAAGGCAAGTGATAGTGACACTGACTCGAAGACAGGGGAGGCCACGTTGCACTGAAGTGCACAGAGAGAGGGCCCGCCCCGCAGAGTGACAAGTGGCTGTGAGGCAGGCTGTGGAGCCAAGGAGGGGCAGGGCTAGAGTGTCTTGGGAGCTGCACGTCTATAGGGAAAGGGTGCTTGGGAGGTTCTGTTGATGAGCCAGAACGGATGAGAGCCAAAGACTGAGCCTGGGAACAGCCAACCTTCATGGCAGAGGCAGGGATGAGGAGTCAGGTAAATGCATCTGTAGATGTGGGAGCTTCTCCTGCCTGAAAAGAGGCTATCACCACCACCTCAGAGATTACTTCTCTCAGAGCGTCACCACCCACTTCCCCTGTCAGCTCTTACAATGGTGCAGGAAGCAAAGCACACACAGTTCACCCACTGCATGATGGAGAAAGGAGGGGAGTATTTCTTTCAGTTTCCTGTCCTGGGACCGTAGAGCCAGAGTCTTCCTGCTCTCAATGAGAGAGAGAGAGAGAGAGAGAGAGAGAGATGTTCAACATTCCAGGTGCCATGGGGAACTCTCTCCAGGTTAGAAAAGAGTAGTTTAGCTATGAATTTGCCTAAACCTTGGTTCTCAAACTATAGCAGGCACCAGAACTGCTGCCCAGCAGGCCTCAGCCCCAGAGGTTCTGATTCAGTAGGTTCTGACCTGAGAGTTTG
The DNA here is from genome assembly GCA_004027775.1 of Bradypus variegatus. Lineage (NCBI taxonomy): Eukaryota > Metazoa > Chordata > Mammalia > Pilosa > Bradypodidae > Bradypus > Bradypus variegatus. Next base: position 10,089 of record PVKY010000146.1, read on the forward strand.
CATTTTTAACAAGTTCCCAGTTGATACTGGTGCCTCTGGTCTCCAGGGACCACACTTTGAGACCCTAAAAGGTCTCACAATTCATTGTCTGTGCTGCCATCTGTATAAAAGCTACCCTGGGGAACTGAATTGTTTTTGCTCAAAGGTAGAACACAGTACAATCCAAATTTAGTAAAAAGGTGGGGAGGAAATACATCAAAATGTCAGCAGTGATTTTCTTTCTGGGAGGTGGGATTACAGATGGTTTCTCTTTTCTTTTTTGTAGCTTTGTGAAATTTCTCAGATTTTCTTCAATGAGCGTGTATTACTGACATTCAGGGGAGGAAAAAGTAAACGTTTTTATAAAAAAATGAAACAAAAAAACCATAGTAAAGCCGGTGACCTTTACACCTTGTTGCTGCCATTCAGGGGGATTTTGCAGCAGCTGCTGCCAACCTACAAACCTGCCTGTTGGTGCTGGGCCGGGCGCTGCCCACCTCCCGCCTGGACCTGGCCTGCAGCCTCTCCTGGAACGTGATCCGCTACAGTCTGCAGAAGCTGCGCCTGGTGCGCTGGCTACTCAAGAAGTTCTTCCAGCACCGGCAGGCCGCTCCGGCCACTGCAGCGGGCTTTGAGGATGAAGCGAAGGCCAGTGCGCGGGACGCAGCCCTGGCCTATCACAGGCTGCACCAGCTGCACGTGACAGGTGAGGGGGTGGCTGTTGCCTGGCCAGAAGCTGCTCCTTGCCATCTCTGTGTGCCTTGGCTCAGCTCCCGGCTTCCCAGCCTGGTGGAAGCCCTTTTCACGCGATGCTGCTCTTGCAGAGGGCAAGGCAGGCCTCCTGCTGACAGCCCCGGCTGTGAAGTTGGTGTGCTGCACGTGCTTGTCACTCCCAAGATGCACACGCTCTCTCAGTGGCATGTCTGCGTTCAGGATGTGTCCTATGGACAATGACATATCATGGGTTAGTTGGCAGTGTTCTTTCTTAGTGGTACTTAAATTATCAGTGAGACTTCAAACTGAAGTCATTTTAAATTCAATGAAATATGATCATTTATTTCATTCGACAAATTCCTGATCTAACAGAGAGGCAGTCAGGTTAGCAAATGGACTACACTTCAGTGTGTTGGAGACAGCAGAAGGAGCATGTTCTGATTGGGGGGCCTTTTGAGGGGGGTGTGGACAGGAGAGGCTTTCCGGGGTGTCGGGGGGAGTCTCGGCTTTGCATGGAAAGATGCACAGAGTTCACAAGTTCTGCAGAAGGGGGTGGCCTTCCAGTCGGAGTTCATGAGGCAGAGCTCAGCCTGGCCTGGGGTGTGCCATGCTGGGGGGTGGGGTGGGTGGGAGCCAGGGCACAGGGCAGTGGCGGGGCCTGCGCCATCAGGAGGCTGGAGGCCGGACGGGGGGCTTGGAGTGTGTCGGCAAGATCCACTGATAGACATCAGGAGAACAAAAATGGGGTGAGATTTGTGCTTTTAAAATTTAGAGGAGGCTCTGATGGCAGGGAGAGGATTAAGGCTGAAGTCGTGAGGCCTCAAGAGGAGCTGATGCAGAACCGAAGGTAGTGATAACCAGAGGACGGATTTGAGAGGAAATTGATAGGCTCATTAGGTGCCATGGCTTGGGACAGGCACCAACTCAGCTGGTTCCCTGGTTTCTTGCTTGGGAGTTTGAGCAAATGGGGGTACCACCCACAGAGGTAGGGAAGACAGCAGGAAGAGCTGGTTTCCAGGGAAATGGTGATGAGTTCCAGTTTTGGAGGCTGGCCTGTGAGATATCTGGGGAAATACTCAGCAGGGTCTGCGGGTTCATGAGAGAGATCTGGGGTCTTTAGTCTGCAGAAGGGAGTGGAAATCGAGGGAGCTGATGAGAGGGTATGGGGTGGAAGGGAGGCCCACAGGGCATCCAGAAGAACCTGCACATGAAGGACAAGAGGCGCAGAGGGTGGTCTGGGGAGGAGGCCGCCTGGGTAGGGCGCAGCCCACAAGGCCACAGGAGAATCAGAGAGTTGTGGGGCTGGGTAAGCCAGGGCCAAGGGGGCACCAAAAGAGGAGGGTGCTGGGCTTTGCAGAAGCCCTATGAGCTGAGGGCCAGAGAGTGACAGCAGGATTTGGTACTGGGAAGATGTTGGAAGTGTCTTAGGGCTGGTAGGAGCTTCAGCCAAGAGGTGGGGGCGTTAATCAGGCACCGGGGGCTGGAGCAGGCAGTGGGGCCAGTTGTGGGGCTCTAACACCTGGGCTCTCGGTAGCCCTTTTGCAGCCGAGTCCTAGCTGTCAAATTTTGGGGAATTCTGACTGGGCAGCTTCACATCACTCATTGGCTCCACACACTGAGCCCCCTCTGGGCCTAGCCCTGGCCCTGGCCCTGTGCTCTGTTAATAAAACGTGGTCCCCTCATGCCCTCTGCCTTTCCTGCAAGACTGAAAGCTCCGTGTCTCCTGAGACAGGCAGAGTCCACCAGTTCAGGATGAAGCGTGGAAGCCGAGGCCTCCTGGCTCTAATAAAAGACCAAGGAGGCCAGGATGCCCAGTGGGAAGGACGCCAGGTTGGGTGAGGCTGGGGCCAGTCTCTGTCACTGACTTGACCTTTTGACTCATGGCACTTCCCATGGCTGCTCCGAGGCTCAGCCTCCCCCTCAGCCACGTAAGGAGACTGCTGCAGCAGGGACCTAAGGCAGCAGCAGTGGGAAAGCCTCAGCAGTCCTCGTGCCTGGCTTCAGGGGCACTCCCAGAGGAACTTCTGTGCACTTCTTGTAAGGGAGAGGGTGGCAGGCTGTACCCGGCCCTCAGTTCCTCACCGAGATCTGTCCAGCCCTGTTGATGCTCAGTTTTGTGCTACTTCTACTCTGTGATTTGATTTTTAATGAAAGTAAATTCAAATTAGTTTGTTTTAATTTTTTATTAGCTCCCTTGAAGGTTTTGTTTTATTTTGTTTTGCAATACAGGACTGCATTAGCAGAATGTGGCCATGTGGTTGACACTGTTTTAGAAAATATTGCCACATGCACCTCTAAATCTGTATGCGGATCCTCCCACTTACTTACATGGGAGCCATGTGCCATGTGCCAGACACCTGGCAGGCATTTTCCCATCCCAAACAACTTTGTAAGGTAGAAAGGAACACAAAGCTAGTAATGCTCAGAGCCCGGACCCCACCAACCACCATCTGATGACAGAGCTCAGGCCCTCTCTCTTTTGGTTCTGTTACTCTGGTTGGCTAGAAAAAAATACCAAAGACAGTATAAAGTTCTGCTCTGGAAATTGATGTACACTGGTGTCTGTTTCTGCCTGCCATAGGGAAGCTTCCCGCAGGATCTGCCTGTTCAGATGTACACATGGCCTTGTGCGCCGTGAACCTGGCTGAGTGTGCAGAGGAGAAAATCCCGCCAAGCACACTGGTTGAGATCCATCTGACTGCTGCTTTGGGGCTCAAGTCATGCTGTGGAGGCAAGCTGGGCTTCCTGGCGGTGAGTAGCCTCAGTTCACTTCTGCAAAGAGCACCTGCTCTCGTCACATGCTAAGGACACCGAAATAGAAGCACGGGCCCTGCCCTCGGGTGCCAGCCTGGAGGGTGGATACTCACTCAGTCACTCACATGCTACAGCAGTGAGCAAAACACCAAGTTCCTCCCTGGTGCCCCTTACAAGCTAGTGCACTTCTGAGCCCCAAGGTCAGATGGTTCAGGAAAACAGAGTAACCCATCCTGAGGGTTAAAATGCAGCTCTTCCACTCTTCAGGTGGTCATAAAAATTCTTGGAATCTTCTGATTGTGTCTCCTGGTTCTTCTATTCACCCAAAAGGTGAATATCGTGCATCTTGTGTTGGGTATCGTGTGTTGATCATAGCACTGTGCGTCCAGAAATTGAAAAAAACTGCACGTCTCCGGGGAGCTTAGGTCAGACGGGGGAGCAAACTGTGCTTATCAGGCACCTCCACTGTGCCCTGGGAATTCACAGCTGGATGATCCACGGTTGTTGTCGTCAACTCATTCACAGCACCGCTGACCCTCATCAGTTGGGTTCAGTAAAGTGAAATCAGCCATAAAAAATAAAATAAAAGTCAACTGTAATCCCACCATCCAGAGATAATGAGTGTTAACATTTTGGCATTTTTATATACAAATGTGCTTATGAATACACGATCTGTAACCTGGTTTATTTCATTTTATGTCAGGGGTGCTTTCCGGCTTTCCCCTCCTCCAGCAGAGACAGACATGGAGTCCCCGGTGACGGGGCCTAGAAAAGCCCAGGATGCTTTCCCCATCTGGACTCTTGTTTTCCTTGACCCTATGTAAGACACTGATCTCTTGATTCTTTCATTTGGCAAATGTTACTGAGCACCTGCTGTGGGCCACTCCCTCCCAGCGGGAAATGCAGTGGTGAGTGGGACAGCTGCCTGTCCTCGGGGGGCTTACAGCCTGGCAGGGAATCCAGGCCAGGCCCAGGCCTTCAGGTCATAGGACAGGGGCTAAGATGGGCCAGTCTGGCTGCCTTGGAGCACGCTGGGCTCCTGACCCCTCACGGGGTGTGTCAGAGGAGGCTTTCTGGGGAAGGAGCACCTGGGCCGAGAGCAGGAGTCACTAGCCAGCCCCCTCCCCTGTTTAGCTGTTTGTCCTAGTGCTCTGGGGCCAATGTCGTCACACCATTAGCGTCACTGTGCCTCCAAAAGGTGCTTTTAAGAAATTTCTTTTATTGAAATACAACATATTTGCAGAAAAACACACATTGTAACCTAGAGTTTGATGAATATTCACAAAGTGAACACACTTATATGACGAGCAGGCTGCTTAAGACATGGAACAGGACCAAGACCCCAGAATCCTCCCTCAGGACCCTTCACAGTCAGTAAACTGGACCCCATCTACTGCAGCCACCTCAGATGTATTGCCTCTAATTGAACTTTATATGAGAATAATACAGTGTGTACTTACTTATGTTTGACTTCTTTTGCTCAATATTATGTTTAATATTTATTTTTGTTGCATATACTTCTTGATCATTCATTCTTGTTGCTTTATGGTTATCTGTGGTATGGGTAGCCAAAAGGTGGGAGCGTTAATCAGACACCCGGTGGACTTTTGAGTTGGCTCCTTCTAGGGTTGTTCTGCAGGTGCTGCTGTGGATGTCCCCGCACACATCTTTCAGTGAACATCTGACTGTGTTCTGCAGAGTAAACACCTAGCAAAGGCATTCCTGTCACAGGCTCTGCAGATGTCAGCTTTCCAAAGTGGTTGTACCAGTTTCCACTCTCCCGGCAGTGGATAAGCATCGTGTTGTTCCACATCCTCACCACTCCTGAGAGTTTTTTTTTTTAGCCATTCTGGAGGTGTCATTGTGGTTTTAGTTTGCATTTCTCTGATGATAAATGATATTGAACATCCCTTCATGCATTTTTTGGCCATTTGGATAATCTCTTTTGTGACAAACCTATTCTAGTCTGTTACCTATTTCTTATTTGGGGTGTCTTTTTATTAATTTGTAGGAGTTCTCAATGTATTCTGGATATGATCCTTTCCAAATATTCTTCCACCTTTGGCTCACCTTTTCCTTTATGATATTTAGTCTTTCCTTTATACTTAGACATTTTATAACCTGTTTAATCTTCACTTCAAAATCATGAAAATATTCTCCTATGTTGTCTTCTAGAAGCTTTTTTTTTCTTCCTTTTCACAAACAGGTCTGTAATCCACCTGGAATTGACTTTTGCATGAGATGAGGGTAGAGTTCAAGATCCATTTTTTTCCACATGGCTATTCACCTGACCCAGAGCTTGTTAAAAAGACTGCCTTTCCCCACCGCACCGAGCACACCTTTTCGTGAACTGGGTGCCGTGTAGGGTGGGCCTGCTGCTGAACTCATCTGTTCACTACTTTTTGCTCTTTGCCTTCTCACCTGCATTTTAGAATCAGCTCATCCTCCCAGAAATCCCACTGGGGCTTTGATGTGCTTATTGGTGAGACCTGGCTGCCCTGCAAGGGGCTCCGAGAGCCCATTTGAGGAAAGCATGTGTATAGCATCTGAGGATTGGGAAAATGACTTCCTGCCTGTGAGTCCCCCAAGAAATATTTGGTATGGCTGACAGAGCAGTGAATTGTTTGGTGTGTATTTCCTCAGAATTTTTTTTTTCTGCTTATACCAACATGTTTACATTATAATTTTTTAAAGTGGTAATACCATAAACCCTGTATTGCCACTATATTTTTTTGACCTAATGATATAAATCTTGGATTTCTTTCTTTGTCAGCCTCACAATCCCACAAAAGGTACCTGGTGTTCCAGTGTATGAGAGTCCTCTGTGGATGGGCACTGGGGTTTCTGGGATTTGCTATTGGAGACGGTGCCACAGGGAACACCCTTCTGTGCTGTCTTCACACCCATGCAGGTGGTGATGCCGGGTCAAAGGATAGAAATATTTGGCTCTTCAATGGTGTCGCCAAATTCACTGAGTCTTAGTACAGTTCTTGGTAAAGTGGGGAAAGCTAACTGCCATTTCTTGTAAAATAGCCTCCCCTTTCATCTGTTCACTTCCCTTGGGAGGGTGTAGAGCGAGAGATCCAGACAGTGCTTTCTTAAAGAGGAAGAAGCTTTGAATTTGGTGGAATATATTTAGTTTACAGATGAATCAACTTTGGGGCTTTTGGGGCATTTGCCTCTGTGAAAATGGTTTAGACCAGAGGTCCCCAAACTTTCTTTGTTCATGGCACTCTTCTTGTCTTGATAAACTTGTCATGGTGCCCTTAGATAGTCCTGTTTGTTAAGTAGTTAGTAGTAGTTTGTTAAGTATTAATTTCAGTCCCAGTAATTTAGTAGGCATTTGTAAAAATAGGACACAAAATCAAAAGACGAAATAATGTTTTCATTTCATCTTGAATAATTGCAGTTACTTATTAGTAGGCTGCACACCCATTGGGTTACACGGCTTCTCACTCACACGTTACGGTCAAATTGGACACCACCCCCTCACATGCCAAGCCACAGTGATTTTCCTGTGGCATTCACTTTTTGCACAGTAATTGCTGCAAATCCCAGCCTTGTAAAAACAGGAAGGAGATTTGCCAAAGGAATGTGTTTCAATCTATCACTGCGACTGAGTGGCCTTGATCTGCATTCTGCAGTGTCCCACCGATGTTGCATATCACCGGATTTCCCTCAAATTTTTAAAACATCCTGGGGTGCCCCTCTGAGTTCACCACAGTGCTCTGGGGCTCCTCAGCACCAGGTTTGAGAACCGTGGGGTGAGCCGGGTGTGAGAAGACACCTCCAGGGTTGGGATTGGCCGCAGGGTAGGGGGTGACTCACAGGTCTCCTGCCACAGCCCCTCACACACGGGGCAGTTGGCCAGATGAGTTAGAGGGGAGGGGGCTCCTAGACCCCAGCTTGGGAGAATTCTGATATCCATGAAATTAGGGAAATTATCATAGGGCTATGATATGCCAAAATAAATTAAAAGAGCCACAAAAGTTATTTTCTGTTTCCCTTACAGAAGCCAAGCTGGATGACGGTATCCCAGACTTTATATTTATTAGTTCCAACAGCTAAACTCAATCCCACCCCACCCCCACTTCCCAGCACTGAGATTTGTTCTAAGGTTTTTCTTTTCTTTTTTGAGAAATAAGCTTAAAAATGTATTTCCACTGAATGATTTTGTAAATACTCCCTGACCAGGCTTGGTTTCTGCTTTTGTTTGTGATTTTTGGGCCCTCCTGAGAGACCGTTTGGTCCTGCATTTCCCTGGGAGCAGCCACCAGGCGCCTTTGCTTGTCAGGCGTGTTGTCAGCTCAGGGAGCGGGCAGCTCTGGAGAGAGCGGGGGCAACCATCAGAGGGTCCTCAGGCTTCAGAGGCCCCGGAATCTGCACCGGCCCAGCCCTGCCAGGGCCTTTCCAGCTTCTCGGCAGCTGTTCTCTTTCCATTGCAGGTACAAGTAGAGTCGGCAGAGGCTTTGTGGAGGGGCAGGGAAGGTCGTGGAGTTCCTCTGCATTTGCTCTGCAGTATGCTTTTCAAAGATGGGGGTCAGCACCCAGAGGAAAGGCCCCTGGGCTCCACGATTCGAGCCTTAAGTGAAAGTCTCCCTTCTTACCCAGAGGCTGCTGTGGTGCTATTAGTGTGTGCCCGGAGAGCACTTTGGCTGGCCTGTCAGCTCTTGTTCCCAGGCAGCTATCTCCACACTCCCCTGGAGAGAGGCAGGCTGCTAGGTCTGCGTTCCCTGAGCGCCACTTTGGTGACACCATTTCTGACTGTGGCATTCAAGTCTTCTGCAGTTGTTACATTAGCTGATGGTTCCGTGGAGCTCAGTAAAGGTCAGAACCATCAGACTGAACCCAGACAGCGAGAGAGTGGCCCTTGCCGTGCAGGCAGGGGCATGGCGTGAAGGCCTGGGCCCGGGCCTCACCCCCGCAGCCCCTCCTCCAGGCCCCCGAGTGCCCTGTCTTGTGCTTGCCTCTCCCTCCTGCCCTATGCCCGGCTCCGTGTTCAGGCTGGCCTGTGTCCAGTGAGCTGGAAGTCATGAATTTTTGAGTAAGGATGTCCTCACTCACAAAATGATGGAATTTCTCAAAACCTGAGTGGGCAGCATTGTCCCTTCAATTCTTGTCACCCGAGCCCTGGAATGGTTTCTTGGCAGCAGGAGGGCCTGGGGAGACTGGGGCTCTGGCTTTTTGAATTGCCCAGGAAAGAGGCTTTCAGAAGCTCACTCTTGGTCTTTCCTCGCAGGCTGATGTTCACATCGGGGGGCTCGTCCAGGGATAGCGTGGGGTCTCTGTTGGGGGGCTGGCCAGCTATTAAGGAGAGGGCATTTCTCGCTCCCTCCCACACACACACACATACTCGCACCTGCGTGTGTCACAGATGAGCCTCACAGCCGCCCCTTTCTTCCCACGCTTTCTAGAATGATCATGAGAGAAACTAACAGCTGCTGATCACTTTAACTTTAAACTCTACCTTTAGAGATAAAAAAGATGAAAAATTAAAGCAGAAAAAATTTTGCCTAAAAAGACCCTAAAGAAAAGCAGTTATGACAAATTATTAGAGAAAATGCCCGAGGCCCGAGGCTCCTGGCATTCAGGGAACTTAGGTCCCAGGGTGGAAGGGGCTGCCTGGCCCTGCTGCAGTGGTTCTCGCTGGCTGAGTGTAGGCGAGCAGCTGGGGGGCCCCTCTGAGACCCCTCCCTGACAAGCTGCCCCCACCCCCACTCCCACCCTGCCTCTGCAGCCAGCGGCAAGAACCGGATTCCGGGAGGGCTGGTGAGCCTGGCAGGACACCACAGGAGCCCCACAGGCCCTCCTGCCAGGGTGTGCCACTGGGGCCCACCTGCCCGAGCCTCAGTGGTGGGGTTTGCCTCCTCAGGGGCTGTGAAGTTCCCAGCCTTCCCTTTGATCCCCTTTTTCCAGTCTCCACACATGCACATACACACACACCTGCTTCTCGGTGGTGCTGGCTAATGGCCTGCCTTCTGCCACCCCAGGGTCACTCCGGTCTTTGTTCTTCCACAGAGCTACTTCCTGAGCCGAGCCCAGAGCCTGTGTGGCCCTGAGCGCAGTGCCATCCCTGACTCCCTGCGCTGGCTCTGCCACCCGCTGGGCCAGAAGTTTTTCATGGAGCAGAGCTGGTCGGTGAAGTCAGCTGCCAAGGAGAGCCTGTACTGTGCCCAGAGGAACCCAGGTGAGAATCCGGAGAAATGCCTGAGAGCTGCCAGGACTGCTGGGTCGCTGAGCGCCAGGTCGTCTCGTGTCCCCATTTTCCACTTAGCAACAGGCGACTCAGAGAGGTTAAGTAACTTGCCTGGGGGCACGGACCTCGTCAGTGGCTGGGTTTGCGGCTCAGCAGTCTCAGACATTCAAAACTTGTGGTCTTCCATCCTGTGCTCACACTGTAATAGATTGTGATTAAGCCCCAACTGTCCACTTAGCCCTTGTTCTGGGCGCTCAGGAGACACAGGGCATGTGGGGCTTGCTGGTCCTTGGGTGAGTAGACAGACATGGAGGGAACAGTTAGGAACACAGGCCACAGGCCGTCATCAAATGTGCAGAATGGGCTCCGGGCATCCAAAGTGGCGGCTGCCTTTCTTTCTGTCCCTGGTGTTTGATGGTGATCGGACGTGACTCCCCCAGCCCCCAGGCGGCTGGGACTGGTTGGGTGACTCAGACCTTGAGCAGCCAGCCTCCAGCTGGCCGCTTCCTGCTTGCTTTTCCCCTGCTCTAAATTCGGTGTCTGTGCGGAGAACAAGGCTTGTTATGCAGCTACGGGGAGGCTGTGAAATATCCGTGAGGGGTTCCCTTTTCCTTTTTACTTCTTAATAACATGGCTCAATTTAAGAATTCGTGCGAGCACCAAAAGTAAGAACGAAAGCAAAAACACCTCAATTTTTCAGCCCATCCCCACTGACTACTCCGTGGCTATCATATAGACTTTCCACTGGTTTTTTTGACCTCTCATAGTCTCCGGTTCCAGGCCTTACCACCCAAATGTGTTGACAGGTATCCCAGTTCCTCCTGGTCAGATTGAGGCCCAGAGGTCTGCCTCGGGATAGGGGTGGGAGGAGGGAAGGGGCTGTGGAGGCCGTGATTGGGGCCTGGCAGCGTGACAGCAATTACAAGCATTGCAAGGCCCTTGTTTAATCAGCTCATCCAGAGCGTTGTTGATCACAGGCTCCGTGACAGGGCTGTGGGAAAAGATGCACAGGTCTTTCACTGACAGCACAGCAGCAGCCACCTTTCCTCGGCTGTCTGCTCCCGAGCCACGAGGAGAGAGCAGTCTCTGAGGCTTGGCGTAATTGTCCACCTTCCCATTTTCTGTCTTCTGACAAGGCTGGTGGCTGCCATGCCAGGAGACACGGCACTGCTACACGCAGGGACATGCACATACATGCACATGCCCGCAGCCAATCCAGACGCTGGGGTGCTGGTGACCACTCTTCACCCCCATCTTCCCTCCCCCTCAGCGAGACGGTTCTGGGTTTTGGTTGAGGAAGAGGATTTGGTCCCCATTCAGAGGGGATACCTGTTTCTGGGTTCCTTTCTCCTTCTGTGTCTCACAAATGAGACCCATTTAACTCTTCTCCTTGCTTTTCTCCTCACTTTCAGCTGACCCCATTGCACAGGTCCACCAGGCATTCTGCAAGAACCTGCTAGAAAGAGCTGTGGAATCTTTGGTGAAACCTCAGGCCAAGAAAAAGGCTGGAGACCAGGAAGAGGAGAGCTGGTAGGGTCCCCAGCCTCAAGCTGTCCCCTCAAGCTTTTGGCCCAGGAAGCTCGAGAGTGGTCTTAAGGCCCAGAGGCCCTAGGGTGGGATCAGCAGGGAAACCAGATAATGTCTTTGTATTTCTCAAACCTGGCAGCCCCACATGCGTGCCCTGTGTGAGCTCTGGCCTGGCATTTTTTCCCAGATTCCCTGGATCCATCCCTTTATCAAGTGGGGTCAGTCTTGGGAACAAGTTAAGGATGTGATTAGTTTGCTTTGCCTTTTGGGGAGTAGGAAGGGGGTGGCCTGTTGAGGGGGTGGGAGTGGAATGGAGTTGTTAACAGAAGGTGGACAACCCCAGTCTGGACATCTTGGGGACCCAGACCCTCATTGAATGTGCCAGGCAGTGTCTCCCCCTTCCATGTTTCCTAAGCACAGTCCTTCCTTTGTGGAGGAGGACCTGAGAGGCAGGCAGGTGCAAAGTCCCTCGAGCACAAGGTCCAGGTCCTGGCTGGAGGGTGCCTGGGGTGGAGGGTGGGTGCAGTTCCCCCCCAGGAGGTCAGAAGGTTTCTAGAAGAAGATGTAATTGGAATCGGGCCGTGAGGGGACGAGTCAGGTTTCGCTGGGGAGGGATGAAAGAGAAGATCAGGCCTTCCTGGCAGAGGGCAGTGTGTCAGGAGCAGCCGTGAGCCTGCAAAGCAGGAGGGCCTGCAGGGAGTGGGTGCCAGGCCTGAGCAGGGTCTGGGGGATGTCCAGGGTGACAGGGAAGAGGTGGCGGGAAATATCCATGGGCTTATGGAGCTGGAGAGCTGGGAGCATGGCCCTGTGTGCACTGTACTGTACATGGGACCCTTCTTGTCTCTCCAGTGAATTCTCCAGTGCTCTGGAGTACCTGAAGTTACTGAATTCTTTCGTGGCCTCCGTGGGGATCGTGACCCCACTGTTCTCCAACAGCTCCGTGCTCAAGTCGGCCCTTGGTAAGCTCCCTGCAGGTAGCTGCCCACGTCAGGGGGCGCTGAATATTGTCCCTCACGGCCCTCGTGTCCCGGGGGCCCAGCTTGGTTATGAGTGTACACTTGAGACTTCTCTGGACCCCAGGTTTGTGTCTGTGACCCCCGTACAGCTGCACCCACAGTTAGCCCCTCCCAGGCAGGGCCCTGGGGCAGAAGTTAGTGGTCCTCATGGAAGTAGGACAGTGAGTCAGTGAATGATTTCCCCGGGCCCTGGCTGTGAGGGACAGGTCAGGGTCCTTCCCAAATGTCCAGAGGGACAGGCACTGAGACGTCCAGGCACCTACGGCTGGTGGGGCTCCCCTTTCAGGTGCACCATGGTCCCTGAGGCTGCTCTTGGGTCTCACCCTCTCTGCAGAAGAGCCCTTCCGTCTGGGTGTCTGTTCTGCTCTTGGGTGATACAACCTAGCCTACCGACTCACTTGACACTAGTGCGGCCTTAGCTCTGTCCCTAAACTGCTTTCAGGGTGATGGCACATCAGCCTCCGCCTCCACCTTCCAGGCTCCTGGGGCTGCTGGGCGAGAAGAAGCTGGGTGCCCTAGGGAGGGGAGGACCCCTGAAAAGCAGCCACCCCCTCAGCACCCCCTCGTGGCCTCTGTTCCTCTGAGGGTTTAGAGAAGGTTGTGCCCTGGGCTGAGCCTCTTACACGGCTGTCCCCGGTGGCCTCGTGAGATCATTAGGATCAGAATTTTGCAGGTGAGAAAACTAAGGATCAGAGAGGAAGAGACTTAAAAAATCTTAATGGGAAGCCATTACTACAAATTTTTTGACACCACCATTCTTTGTGGCCATTCAAAGTTCAGGTTGTGTCCGACTTTTTACTTAAAAATACCACTACCCTGAATATCCTTTGTTAAGGTTTTAGTTCTCTGTTTAGGCCAGTGTTTTTGTGATAGTTTGCCAGATGCAGGATTATTAGGTTACAGGAATGAACATCTTTAAGGCTCAATACAGTCCACAAGACTGTGCTGGCTGGTGCTCCCACCAGAACAGGGCAAGGGGCAGTCCTGGGCTCTGCACCCATAGCCGAGATAAAGGTGCTGCACCCCCCAGGTGGCTGGGCTGTGCCCCGCTCTGGCTTCTGCAGCTTCAGGAAGAACCTTCGGCGCTGTTCCCTCTAGGTCCAGACGTCATCTGTCGCTGGTGGACGTCCGCAGTCGCCATGGCCATCAGCTGGCTCCAGGGAGACGCTGCCGCTGTGCGCACTCATTTTACCGAAGTAGAGCGTGTCCCCAAGGCTCTGGAAGTGACCGAGTGCGTAGACCTCCTGGGCCACCTGCTTGCTTCTTTCCAGGGGAATTCAGGCATCTGGGCGAGCTGGGCTTGCTTGTGGGGATGAGGCAAAGGGTGAGGCAGCCCAGGGACTGGGCAACAGCTGGAGAGAGGAGGGAGGAGAGGCTACCACAGGGAGACCAAATGCAGCCGGCACATCTGGGCAAGCATCGTGCTGGGAGTGCTGCTTGGAGGGTGGGGGCGAGAGACAGAGCGCGGTCAGGTTCCAGAATCTTGAGGAGCATCTCATGGAGGCCTCACGGCCAGTGCAGAGAAGTAAATGTTTCGCCTTAAGTTCGTGTGGGCTGGAGGAGCCTTCTCTCAGGTGCCAGCATTTTATCCAGTTTACTTTCACCTGTCCTCACCCCTCGCCACCAGCTGTGTAGACCTTGTCCCAAAACCAAAAGGGCCTTTAGCCCAAGGCACCTCCAGAAAGCATCTAACATTCCTCTTTGGGGACTCGTGTCAGATTCTCGGGGCATCTGGCCCTTTGCTGCCCTGCCTGCTCACACCCTGGCTTTCTCTGATGGGATCTGAGTGTTCCTGACATCTTCTGCCACTTCAGAGAAGTTGTAAAATACATCAAGCAGAAAGTCCTGAGTCCTGTCCTTGGCTTCTGGATTGCAGCATTTCTCCTCACGCAGGCTGTTATCCCAGAGGACAGAAGGGGGCCGAGGGAAGGGGGTCTGAGCAACCCCCAGTTGCATTTTGTTGACCCCACTTTTGAGCCGCCTGACCAGCAGGCACCCACCACGCACCAGCCTTGTGTTGGTGCTTCAGCCTCCTGGCCAGTCTGCCTGGAGTCAGGGGGGCCTGGGGGGGCTTGGTTTGTAGTCACCTCATTTCTGAGCAGCAGAGCTCCATGCACAGCCAGAACGCTGTCAAGGGCATGCCTGCCACGGGGATCCAGCCTTGCCTGGGTCTCTTTGCTCTCCAGGGATAGTGACGCTATGGGGACCCTCCCCAAATCCACTGCCCTCAGCCTCTCCCCTATCTGCTCTGCAGAACGGGGTGAAGTTTCTTCAGAGACTTAAGAACAGGCTCCTGGGAAAATGGTCCCTTGGAGAGCAGGTGCAGGTAATGGGGCCAGCACTTTATGTCACCACAGATAGCAGCCGGCGGGATTGTGATCACTTTTCAGATGAGGAAACCGATTGTTTGAATGGCCATCCAAGGGGGCTTCTTAGTGACTTTCCCAGGGGTCTCTTAATTCCTTCCTCTTCAGCCACACGCTCCCTTCTGGGATCTCCTGCCCCCATGATCCATCATTCATGCAGCACATACTCCCCTGAGGGCCTGCTTGGTGCTGGTGCCGCTCCAGGCTCTGGGAGACAGCAGTGAGCGAGCTGCAGGCATTAACAAGACCTACGTTAGTGGCAGGTGGTGATCAGTGCCATGAAGGAGATGTGAAGTGGGGTAACAGGGTCGGGGGAGCCTCGGGGGCATGGCAGTGGCCTACCCTGCCCAGGCTCACCCTCCTGGGGGAGCCATTGCCTTCAGCAGGCCCATGGTGGCTTCTCCCCTCTTGTCAGGGCCCGTGAAGCAGCACATCCTTTAGCTTCACTGACGGGGCATCTGGGCCAGCCATGGTGCTGCCTCCATGG
The DNA here is from genome assembly GCA_004027775.1 of Bradypus variegatus. Taxonomy (NCBI): domain Eukaryota; kingdom Metazoa; phylum Chordata; class Mammalia; order Pilosa; family Bradypodidae; genus Bradypus; species Bradypus variegatus. The sequence continues at coordinate 25,128 of PVKY010000146.1, forward strand.
GGTCCCATCACCTGGTGAGGGAGGGCCATAAACCTATCATGCGAAGGCAATGTGGTCAGGGGCAGAGGCAGAGGTGGGCACAAAGGGCCTGGCCCTGTGGCCAGCCAGGGGAGGAAACGGAGCAGCAGGACAGGAGGACGCAGGCAGAGGGCCAGCAAGTGAAGAGGATCAGGGTGGGAGGGGCGTCCAGGTAAAGGCACCTCTGAGTGCGGAAGCCCAAGTGGGAGAGGATGGGGGGCTCTGGGTGCCTGGAGCAAGCAGCAGGAGCCAGAGGCCCACATGCCACAGACACGGGTTTGGGCCTCCGTGAGTGGGCAGGCCGGCCCTCCTCTCCCACCAGCTCCCCCTGCAGCCTCCCTGTGCCCGGGCATTCTCAGGCACACCAGGCGCACACCGTGTGCACATGCTGGGTCGTCTGCCTGGAGCCCTCTTCCCTGGAACTCACTCCCCAGTTGGCTTCAGGCCTCTGCTCACGTGTTGCCTTCTGCGGCAGCACCTGGCTTCATGTCCCCCAGCGTTTCACATCCAGCTCCTTCACTGGGAAGCGAGTGCCTTGTGGCAGGGCCACCCTAGCCCAGGACCTGGCCTTTCAGACCTGGAGCCACTGGGGCAGACCACGTGCCTCGGTGGTGCAGGACGTGGTGGTGACCCACCTGTCCTACCCGAGCACTGACCTCCAGCCCCCTGCCCCTGCAGGAGCCCCCTGGTGAAGGCCATCTTCCATGCCTGCAGAGCCATGCATGCCTCACTGGGCGTGAAGGCAGATGGGCAGCAGAGCTGCTTCTGCCATTGTGAGAGGGCCAGCGGCCACCTGTGGAGCAGCCTCAACGTCAGCGGGCCTGCTTCCGATCCCACCCTCAACCACGTGAGTGGGGGCTTACCTGGCCCCTCCGGGAGGTGCTCAGCTCTGGTCAGGAAGAGCCCTGACCCTGCCTGGGGCTTTCCAGTGGGCAGGAAGGGGTGGGGGCTGCTGTCTAAGAGAAGGAAGTGGGCCAGTGGCCCCTTGTCGCATGGTGTGGCCTGCTGGCTCTGCTGGGCTCCCTTTCTTGGCCCGCGGGGCAGGCCTATTCCCATCTGCACCTACTTAGGCCCCCTGAACCCCAGCTGCTGCTGCACAGCTGCAGGTGCGCTTGCACGACTCCCCCAGGGCCTGCAGGGCCCCTGACCCCCTGCGCCCTGGGTGGCCTCCATGGCGCGCGGCTGGGGTGCATTGTAGTTGCATTGCATGTTCTGCGGTACCCGTGCAATGTGTCCACAGTGCATCCCAGAGGCCTGCCCGGCCCTCGAGGAGGCTCCCCACCCCCACCCCCACCCGGAGGCCCCAGCGCTGGGGAGGGGGTCCTGGTTAGAGTGCACTGTGGTCATGAAACCACAGGGCTGCAAGGCAGGGCCATCCCAGCGGGGAGGTGGGGGATCCCATGGCTGGAAGGGAGGTGTCATCTGCTTGGGCTCTGGAACGGGCAGGAGGGTGACTCTCAGCCCTTGCTGGAATTTGATCCCCGGTGGCTAGGCTGGCACTTCCAGCTAGTAGTTGTTGGTGTCTCCGGGTGTCAGGTGTGTGGGCCCCAGGCAGCCAGCCTTGCAGGATGGGCAGTGTGCAGAAAAGGCCCCAGCTCTGGGGCAAGAGACACTTCTTGCCTTCCACCTCTTTCTTGTAGTCTCCCCATCGGTCTCCCTTAGTGTCGGCCTCCATGAGAGGACTGAGCAGTCTCAGCCGGGCCCCCGGACAGAGAGGGAGCCTTGCGGCCACCCTTGGAGCTGGCGTTCTGGAGAGCAGCTCCCTGGCGGGTTAGGGGACTGGAAAAGGGTGGAATCCTAGCTTCATGCCCACTGTACCCCCCTCCCAGACCCGAGTCTCAGGTGCTTACATCTTAAAAGTGCCAGGTTCTATTTGAGGAGTGGACTGTCATCCATGTCCCCTCAAGGCTGTCAGCAGTCAGAACAGTGTGGCTGGGGGCAGAAGCAGGCAGGCTTTGGGGCAGCACGGTCTGATGCCTCTGAGGAAGGGGACACCCAGGTTGGGTGAGAAGAATGGCTTTGAGGGGTGCGTGTTTGACCCCAAGGGCCAGAAGTGGCCCGTCTCGAAAGAGACTTGGCTGTGTCCTTGCCACTCTCTTGGGCTCCGTATGGTGCCAGTGGGCCGCCAGGAGCCAGGTGGTCAGCTCAGCCCATGGGTGGTGTGAGCATAAGTGAGGCCCACATCACTGACTGCACCCACAGGCCGGGCACATGCCCCCACACAGCACACGCTCACCCAGTGCTCACGGCAGCCCTGTGCTGCACTCCCATTTGCCGGGAACTGAGCCTCAGAGAGGTTAAGGCTTGTGCCAGGGTCCCAGGGTCCCCGTAGCCAGCAAGAGGCAAAACGGGATTGAATGTGGGTCAGCTGGGCTGGAACCCAAGCACCAAGCCACCCTGCTGTTTGGCCTTGAGCTCCTTGAGCTGCCGTCTGTGGAAGCAAGCTCTCCTCTCCTCCTGCCCTCTCCCTCCTTCCACCCCTCCACACCACCTCCAGGCTCTCCTGCCACCTCAGGCTAAAGTTTTGGTCACACTAGAGAGAGGAGTGTGTGGTTTCTTGGTACCTTTGGGGTATCTCAGCCTCCAGGCAGCCACGAGGGGCCTCTGCTGGGGTGGGAACAGCCTCTGCCTGTTCCCCACAGGGGTTTTATTTCTGACCCTGCCACCTGCCTGCTCCATCTCCCAAGCAAGCCAGTGTCCCTCTCTGAGCCTCAGCTTCTTCACCTGCAGGATGGGGACATAAATCTCCCACCTCTTGGGGCCATAGAAAGGAAGAGATGAAATGGCCCAGGTTCACCCTTCAGCCGTTCTCTCACCCCTTTTGGAGTATTTTCCAGGCGGCCCTGACCTGGGACTCTCCAACTCTCCGAGCTGCTGAGTGGGGGTAGGGGAGGTGGGGATCCCTGTCCCAGGGCTAAGCCAGTCACCTTCTTCTCCCTTGTGCCCACCCCACAGGTGGTCCAACTGCTCACCTGTGACCTGCTGCTGTCGCTGCGGACAGCACTCTGGCAAAAGCAGGCAGGTGCCAGCCAGACCCTGGGCGAGACCTACCACGCCTCGGGCGCGGAGCTGGCCGGCTTCCAGAGGGACCTGGGCAGCCTGCGCAGGCTGGCGCACTCCTTCCGCCCGGCGTACCGCAAGGTGAGGCCTGGCCAGCTGCAGCTTCACTGGCACCCTGCTGGGGGGCCTAAGCTGCAGAAACCCAGCACAGGTGCCCACGTGTGGTGGTGGAGGGGCCCCTGGAGGTTGAGTACCCATTCGGCACATGTTGGTCGAGTACCCAGTGTGTGCCCAGCCCTGGAGAGGGGGCAGGCTGTGCCGACTGGTACCACACCAGTTCCATGCCGGTGGACTTCAGAGGGCGGAGGGGAGGGGCGGGGACCACCGTGGTAACTGGCTGTCAGCATGTCAGAAACTGAAACCATGTTTAAAGGGAAGTCCACTCTGATTCTTTATCTCAGCCACTTCGCTTCTGCTGCCCCTCTCCATGTAACATCTCGGCAATGGCCACAGGGTCTGAGGAAAGTCTCCGAGTCCCACTGGGCTTGCTGGACTTGAGTCAATTCCATGGTTATTTTTATTGCTAACTAGAGTACTATCCTAGACATACTTTTTTACCTGAATTATTTATCAAAAATCGAGATAAGGAAGCCAGAAGTGTCAGTGGTAGGAAAACGGCTGCATCTGGAAGGACATGAAAAAGGAGAAGCATGGTGCTCTGGGTGAGGCGGCCGCCATGGGTGCTGTTGCTCAGCCCCGTGCCCCTGACCCCAGGGTTAGACCCTGGCCCTCACTTTGTGCTGTGCGGGACCTAGGACAGACACAGCAGACCAGCCCAACCAGCAGAGAGCCAGTCCTTACCGTGGAAGAGGGCAGTCTGTTCCTGGCTGGGCGGCAGCCCTGCCTCCTGGGACCTGCTCTGGCGGGCCCTGTGTCTGCACAGTGTGCAACTGGCATCACCGTTTCCAGCCTGGCACTCCCCTGCTCGATCCCTGCAGGGGATCCCCACTGCCCACCAACTGAAGGCCAGCAGGTGCCACTGGACACCCTCCCTCAGGCTGAGCAAATTAGAGACCCAGGCCTTGCACCCCTGCCCCAGTGGCTTGTGTTTACATCAGAGTGACAGACTTGCCTGGAATCCTGGAGTCAGTTTCTTTCAGAAGAAACAGAAAGAAACAGGACCCCGAACCTCCCTGGTACCAGCCAGCTGCCCCCTCCACCTTCCTGTCCCTGCCTCGCCTTCTGCTGCTGATAGGGCCGGAGCAGCCTCTCAGACCATGGCTTCGCTGAGGTCCCTTGTCTCCAGCCCCAGAAGAGCCTCAGGGCTCCTTGTCCCCAGCAGGGGAAAGCAGGCGCTTAGCCTCTTCCTCTCTTGCTGCCTTGCTCCTGCCCCATCACTTGGCCTGGGCCTCGCTCCCCATTCCTGCCACACAGCCGCATTTCTGACTAGGCTTGGCTTGGAGTCAGAGTGGAGGATAACAGAAGTTGCTTCCAAGGGATGAGTAAGGCAGGGTCGAGTGGAGAGAAGGGCGTCACCTGACAGCAGGTGAGATGTTGAGGTGGCGGAGGGCAAGGTGCCTTGTGGAGCAGGGAGCAGGTGAGGACCTGGGGCTTGGCTGTGCCCCCAGGTGTTCCTGCATGAAGCCACCGTCCGCCTGATGGCAGGGGCCAGCCCCACCCGCACCCACCAGCTGCTGGAGCACAGTCTGCGGCGGCGCACTGCTCAGAACGCCAAGCACGGTGAGTGACAGCACCCCAGCTTGCGGGCCTGGTGTGGGCCCTGCCCCAGGGGGCAGTGGTGGGGGACTCCTCAGTTCTCCCCGCTCCAAGGCTCTCGCCTCTCTGGGCCCCTGTGTCCTCTGCAACATTCTCAGAGATGGTCCTGAGGATGAAGTAAGCAGGGCCCTGGCCAGGTGGGTCACAGTGGGGGGCAGTGCAGATGATGAAGAGTCAGGGTTGGGTGGTATTTCTTGGGGATGGAGCTCCTGTGCAGAGGTGGGTACAGGGACCATGGGGCCGAGGGGGAGCTGAGGGGGAGGCATGGACTCTGGAGCCAGGCTGCCTGGGGTGCATCTCAGCCCCTTCTCATAAAAGCTGTGAGATGCTGGCCACGTGGTCTCGTTGTCTGTGAACTAGGCCGGGGCTGGAGCCTGGAGTTCTTAAGAACAGGAGTTCCCAAAAGCACTTGGGACCGTCTGTCTCAAGGGGCTCTCTGCGACCTCTAGCTCCCTGCCAATCTCCTGTCCCCACAGGAGAGGTGGATGCCTGGCCTGGCCAGCGAGAGCGGGCCACCGCCATCCTGCTGGCCTGCCGCCACCTGCCCCTGTCCTTCCTCTCCTCCCCTGGGCAGCGGGCGGTGCTGCTGGCCGAGGCGGCGCGCACCCTGGAGAAGGCGGGCGACCGGCGCTCCTGCAGCGACTGCCAGCAGATGATCGTCAAGCTGGGCGGCGGCACGGCCATCGCTGCCTCCTGACCACCTCCTTCCCCGCCCGCAGCTGCCCCCTCCTGCCTCACCTCTCCCTCTTCATCTCTCTCCCTCACGGAGCAGTGGGGATGAGCCTTGTCTTCTGAGCTGTTGCTGGGACCACCCTAGGACAGTGGGCCCCTGGGCGGAGCCCCTGAAAGCTGCTGGGGTTGGGGGCCCAGGGCCTGAGAGGAGCAGCGGGCTGGCAGGATGCACGGGGTGCCCTGGCCTGAGTGTAGCAGAAGACACCCCCAGGCTGCCGCCGCGCCCCCTCAGCCCTTCAGGGCGCGTCTCCTGGGCCTCTCCGCCTTTATTGCTTCCTTGTTTTTTATCCGGCTCACCCTCTGGACACCATAGGTCTCTGGGTGCCGGAGAGCAGTTGGCCCTGGAGACCGCCCTGCACGCCCCCCTTTTTATAGTGACCGTTTTTATATCTGTGTGCTTGGATTTGCGTGAAGCAGGGCTCAGTCGCCATCGCGTTTTCTCCCTCCCTCTCCAGGCCCACGTGCCCTCCCCTGGGCCTGACAAAGCCAGTTCATTGTTCTTCCTTGTCACCCAGGGCAGCAGGGAGGGTGGGGACCCCAGCCCTGGGAGGCAGGCGGGAGGCAGGGGCAGGCCTGAGGGTGGATGAAATAATGTCGGCATTATTTTTTAATTTTTTAAAAAATAAATGGTATCTTATTTAATTGTCCTGTTCCTTCCCACTCCCCCGCCCTCCTGGGATGGAAGCCCGAGCTCGGGGTGGGCCCAGGGGCTGAGAGGCGGGAGCCACCCAGAGGGCCAGACGCGGCCTCCCCGGGGCTGCTCCGCTCCCCTCCCGCCCCAGCCCACCCCCTGCTCCATGGACTATTTTTAATCCCTAATTGTTCGCCTGGAAACCTGCCAGGGTGGCGAGACCAGCCCTGTCCCTTCCCCAGAGACAAGCCCCTCTATTCGGGGATGAGGTCCCAGGTTTCCAGGGGGTCCCAGGAGGAAGAGTGGGGCCGATTGTCTGGATCCCCTGGGGCCTGAAGACTGCCTGGGACCCCAGGGCCTTCTGTCCTGTGCTTGTCACCCCTTTGGGCTGATTGGGGGCAGAGGGTGGGCAGGGGCCTCAGCACGGATTGGGGGTGTACACTGCAGGGGCGCCCCTATGTGGGCGGCTCTGCACTGGTGCCTGCCCTGACCCCTCCCCCATCACTAATTTAAGGCCCCAATGTCTCCCCACAGGCCCAGGCCGTGTGTCTTGTGTATTTACTGTGCCTTTTCTTGTTGTGGAGGGGTGGGGGGTTTTCACGAACAGGGACTACGTCCATGGCTTCCTTGATGTTGACTCATTTGCTGTGTCCTGGGCGTAGGTTATTCAATAAACACAGATTGGTACCACCCAGCATGAAGTGTGTGAGGGTCTGTGTTGACCGCTGTGGCAACTCGCTGAGTGGCTGCCAGTGGGCCAGGGAATGAGGGCAGCCACCCCCATCAATGCTGAGATGCCCAAGCCCTGCCTGCCCCCCGCCCCTTCCTTCCCCCACTGGCTGCCCGGCCCACACATAGGCTTGGGACAGGGCTGTTGGCACTGCCAGGGTCAGAGGTCACTGTACCAGGCTTCATCGTGCTCCCTGGAGGGAGAGCTGACTGGTTGGCTGGCAGCAGCAGTTGTCTGGGATTTGGGGTGCTAAGCCCGTCTGTGTTTAACCCTCCTTGGGAATAAACCTTGCCCCCTTTCGTCGTCTTCTCTGGTGGCAGTAAACCTCCGGGGACACCTGCTGGTCTGCATGGGGACCCCAGTCCCACTCCTGTACTTCCCGTGGGGCAGGGATGCTGCCTGGGCCTCTACTTCCTCAGGTGCAGGATGGGGGTGCGGCCCCAGCCTTCCATGCACTCCTCGGAGGCCCCACAGCAGGGTTTACAGGCTGTGCTGTTTACAGTCCCTCACTCCCAAGGGGACAAGACCACCAAGGAGTGGTCAGGACAGGCAGGGAGCAGAGTGGCAGCTGGGCCACGGGTGAATGGGCCACAGCAGGCCACCCTGTCCTGAGGGCTGGGGCTCAGCCACAGCTGGGCCTTCCACAACCACAACGGCACTCCCAGGGGTGGCTGCTGCCTGTGACCTTGGCCTAGTCCCGCTGAGCTGGAGAGCCAGGGCCCTTGGGGCTGAGAATGAACAGAGGGGTTGTGCCCACCTCCTGACACAGCCCAGCCTGGGCCTGCGTCACCAGGGTGAGTGGGTGGGTGGCCGTGGGTGGCCGATGTGCCCTTTTGTGTCGGCAGCTCCATGACTCAGCACCCACCCCCCTCCCCCGGCTCTGCGCAGCTGTGGGATAGGCCGGGGCACCCCACCCCCACCAGGGGCTGAGGGCTGGACCTGTCTCCCCTCCAAGCCTCGGGGGTCCCTCAGCAAGTGCCCATGGCCTCTGGGCCTTGGTTTCATCAACAGCCTTAGGGACAAGGAGGTGGAACCCACTACAGTCGAGCCAAGCTGGGCCGAGTGGGCAGGTGAAGGCCTGCAACGGGGCTGCCTGTCCCTCTGCCACAGACTGCCCTTTGGCCTACTGTCCCACCACCAGACTCCCAGTGGCAGCAGAATATAGCACAGTCCTGAGGCAGGAGTCAGCTGGGTGACAGGGGCAAGTTTAACATTTCAAAACCTCAACTTCCCCATCTGTAAAGGGAGGTCTATAAAAGCCGCACTTCCTGGAGCTCTTGTGAGGGTAAAATGAGAAAGAGTAACAAATGGTGGCCATTGTTAATACAACAGCATCCCATGCCCAGAGTACTCAGCAGGGAAACTGAGGCCACACCTCGAGGGCCACATAGCTCAGCCCCTATTTCCCCAGCAGTCAAAGATGGGCGCAGGCTGCTGGTGATGTCCTGGGCCACAGCCAGGGCCTGGGAGCCTCCTGGCAGGAAGCAGGGAGCTGGCAGAGCTGCTCCAGCCCCCCACCCCTCCCCCACCCCAGGCACCAGCTGTCCACCCGGCCCACTGCCCACACAATCGGGGGGGTGGCCCTGAGCCCAGCTGGCCAAGTGGTCTGCAGGCCAGGGGCTGGCTCAGGGCCAGGCTCTGTCACTGGAGACCAGCCCGGCTTGGCCAAAGCAAGCTGTGGGGTGGGGAGCTGACTGGAGGGGGCACCTCCACAAGGAGCCCTTGAGGGGACCAGAAGCCCTCTCCCCTGGGCCTGAGCCACAAGCTGGCTGCAGCTGACTGCCCCCTCTCCGTTGGCTCCACTGAGGCGAGCATTGGGCCTGGCATGCCATCCTGGCCACCCTCTGTGGCCACCTCTTGACAGCTCGCAACAGGCTTGCCCATCAGCTCTCAGGAGCTGGCCCCTGCTCTTGCTCATGCTGTGCCCTCGGCCTGCACTGCCGTCTGTCCAGTCAATGACCAATGCCACCCTCAGCTCCTCTCCCAGCCAAGCTGGGGCTCCATCTTTATTCTGAGGGGTAGAAACCACAGAAAAGGGTTGATTTACACGAGAAACTCGGGCCTTGGGGCCCCCAGGCCAGCACCACTAGCCCAACCGTATGGGCCCCTTCTCAGCCCTGCAGGCTCCAAGGCCCCCCAGCCCAGTTTGGGCAGCCCAAGGGCTGGCGGTCCCCGGCTGGAGGGCCCCAGGCTTCTCTTCCTCATGGCTCAGTGGTGGACTGGGCTGACGGCGGCACCTCAGTGGACGGGGACTCCTTTCCATGGCTCGGGTGGGCCGCGGCCCATCTTCACACAGTGACCTCTGTCTTGCTGTTGGTGCTCAGGTGCCAGGGTCCGCGGCCCACACTGCCATAAAGGCCGCGGGGGCGCGGGCTGAAGGCCTCGGGCAGCTTCTCCACGCTGAACTGGCGGCGGGGCGCCTGACCTGGCCGCTGGGGCACCAGGGAGGCCTGGGCCGCCAGGTGGCCACGGAGGACGGCCTGCACTGGGCAGCCCGCGGCCCAGGCC
>PVKY010000146.1:34622-54856 GCA_004027775.1 Bradypus variegatus
CGAGGGGTCCGCGCTGGGAGGGTCAGCGGGGCCGACTCCGTGGCCGAAAACCGCTGGTAGAAGTCCTGGGGGGAGCCCTCTGCTGGGACAGGGTGGGGAGCGGGGGGGGGGGGGTCAGGCCTCGGCGGGGCCAGGCCGCGGGAGGCGGGGCTTTCGGTGCCCCAGGCGAGAGCATCAACTAGCCGCAAAGGGAAACTTTGGCCCAACCTGGTAGCTTGGGCGAGGAACCGACGGGGCAAGGCTGGGAACTCGGAAACTCTTACCCGGACCCCGAGCCTTGCAATTAAGGAGCTTGGGGTGCAAGGGTCTGAAACACTCACCTGCGGCCTTGAGGGTGGCAAACTTAGCGTAGTCGGGCTGCAGAGTCATGCCGCCACCGCCCTGCAGCCGGGGTCCGCGCGGGGGTCCCGGGGTCGCCGACACCAGCGGCGCGTTGTTGGGGCGTTTTTTGTCTGGGGTGCGGGAATGGGGGGGTGTCAGCCGTGACTCGGCCCACTGGCCGGGACACACCCTGCACCTGCACTCCCAGCTCTCCGCAGCCCTCTCCCCAACTGAGGTGAGTTAGAACTTGTGGCCATTTGTATCTGGGCGAGACTGAGTGCAGAACCCGCTTCAGGGCAGGTCTCCAGTGCCTGCAACCGGGCTGGGATCCCAGCAGCCAGCCCCGAGTGGGGGCGCACCGTAGCGTGTTAGGCGTCACCAGGTGCAGTCGCAGGTCCTACAGGGTGGGGGTTGCCAAGGACCGCCTCCCCAAGGGGAGGCCAAGAGGGGAGTGCCAGCCTGGAGGAAAAGGCCCACAGAAGCCACAGATCTGGGCCAGAGAGACCCCAGACCCTGGGAGAAATGGGGACCCATAGGGTCTCCCAGCCAGAGCCTCAGAATCCCAGCCCTAACTAGGGAACTCTGACTCTAGAACCTTCCTCACTGATCACAGCCTCTGAGACTAGAAGTTGCAGGGTGCAGGTTCCCCTCCTCCCCTCCACCAGGGGTATCCTCTGACCACCTGCCACCCACCACCACCACCACCTGCCTGGGAAGCAGCCCATTTCCACTTGGGAAGCCACAGCTCAGAGCTTCTGCTCCCCAGCCAAGAGGACCCACCCTTACCCCTCAGCAAAGCTCGGGCTCCCAGCCCCACCCCCGTCAGCTGGGGGAGAACAGAGCTGCAGACCAGAGCATGCCACCCACCGGCCTCACCTGTGCTGTTGTGGGGGGAGCCCCGGGAGAGACCGTCACCCATCTGCACCTGGACACAGCTACCCAGGGGTGGGCCCAGTGGTGGGGGCAGTGGCTCCTCGGGGCCCGGCTGCTTCAGAAGTTCTGTCAATGTCCTGTGGGAAAAGGTGGTGAGGAGTGGCCTTCCCAGCCTCCTGTCCCCACCCCCTGCTCGGCCAGGCCCTGGCCCTTCAAAGGCCAGCCCCAGCCACCCTGTCTAACCGTGTGGCCCTGGCAGCTTTGCCAGCCTCTGGAGCCTCCATCCTCTCCTGCAATTGATCTCCCACCTCTCAGTTTCCCCTACCAGGCACGACCATCAGCCTCACCAGTGGCCCCAAAGCAGCCTCGCCCCAGAACAGGTCAGGAAGCTCTAATGGGGTCACATGTGGCCAGGGCCACCTTGTTTTCCAAAAGCTCCCCTGCTCTCCCCTTACCTCCCAGCTGAGCCTCCTCTCCCAACACAAGCTTGCTGAACACTTCAGGACTCAGACTTTGCTTGCACTCGTTCCCTCTGCCTTCAAGATCCTTTCCTCTAACCCCAACCCCTGCTGTAAAACTCCTACTCATCCTTCAAATCCTCCTGCTCCGGAAAGCCGCCTTTACCTAGCTCCCTCCTGCAGGAGGAGCTGCCACTGGGTACTGGGCGGGGCCTCAGCCCTCAGGTGCTGGACAGGGCAGGGTCAGGCTGCAGGAGGTGGGGCTTCAGGCGATGTAGGGGATTCAGACCACCAGGTCAGGGGATGGGGGCACCGGCAGAGGCCCGCAGGGGCAGACAGATGAGAACTGAGAGACGGAACCAGGAGATGTCCCTGTGGCTGCCCAGCACACAAAGGCTGTGTGACCTTGAGCAGCTGCCTCCCTGGAAGCCCAAGACACCCAGCCCCAGCCCAGCTGTGACAGCGTCTGCCTGAGTCTTCCCCGCAGACAGCCAGCCCCAGCCCCCAGCCCAGCTGTCTCCTGCGCCCAGAACCCATGATTTTCTCCTGGCTCAGTCCAGCCCTCCTTCAGGGGCCTGGGCCTCAAATGGCTGGTTCCAGAAGATGCTCCCTGGAGGTGGGTCACCCGGTCTGCAAACCCCCTGGTCCTGCCTGAGCTGACCCCACACCTGCTCACTGCTCGGCTGCCCGCCCTGCAGTCTCATCTCTAGACAAACACCCACCCAGCCCTGCTCTCCCAGACACTGAAGTAATTTCCCTGCCTCTGGGGCTTTGCACAATCTCTCTCCAGGGGGAGACCCCTGCCCCCCTGCAAGCCCTCTGGGATGCCTTCCCTGACCCTCACCTGCCCCAACATGGCAGACTTAGGGTTGAGAGTTGGAGGCAGCGAGCAGGGGTTCAGAACACACCCACACAAGAGCACAGGTCCAGCTCCATGTCTCCCCAGAGGGGTGCTGGGAATCAGGGCACAGGGCAGCCTGAAGCCCAGAGCGGGGAAGTGACTGGCCCAGGCCACACAGCACCTCGGGGGTGGGGCCAGCCCCATAACCAGACCTACTTCCCCTGCCCCTTGGGGGGGGGGAAAGGGGGTTCGAAGGGAACAAGTCAGCTAGGCTGCCCCAGCTACCAATTCGACGCTGTCATGGCCCTCAGCCACACTGCCCACTCCCTGGTCCTTCCCCTTGCCCTCTCCCAACAGGGACCCCAAGCTCAGGAGGCCCAGCCCCTGCCCCCCTGCAGCATCAAGGAGCCAGGCTGAGATGCCACTGTCTCTGAGGCAGTGCAGTGGCTGAGGACAGAGGCAGGGGTGGGGGGATCAGTGGATCACCCAGGAAGTCCTCCTCCTTTGCCCCTGAGGCCCAGGAGGGTGAAACACCACCCCAGGCTCACCCAGGCACAGGAGCTTCTCTCTCTTGTCACTTCAAGGTACCAGCTTGTCACTTGCGGCACCAACAGCTATCAACAGAGCAGCCCACTGGCCCAAGAGGGCTGGGACCCCGGAGGGTGAGGAGGGTACAGGCCCCCAAGGAGATGGAGGGTGGCAGGGCATGTGAGTGAGTGCAAGTGTGGGGGGTGTGTGTGTGTGTGTGTGTGTGTTTGTGTGTGTTTGGGGGTGGAAGGGGGAGTTCCAGGGTCAGGACACACAGAATCCCAGAGCCCACCCCCTACCCCTGTTTTCCAGTGAAGGAGAACTCGTAGACCCCACTTGGCACCAAGCCCAGAACTCAGTCAGCGCTGTGCAGCCTCGGGGACACAGGAGCTGCCCCTCCCCGTCTCAGCCCCCTTCTGGGGAGTAGTGAGGGAGGTGTTCCGAACCCAAGGAAGAGAGGTCAGATCTGAGTCACCACCGGTGTGTGGGGAGGAAGGGAAAGATGGGGGGTGCGGGAGGGGAGAGAGCCAAGAGAAGCGCCCCTACCCTTCTCTCCAACAGGGACCCCCCCCTTCTTGAGTTACGCACCACCACATCGGCTTCCCGGATCCAACTCCCTAGCGACCTGGTTGGCGGGGCTCAGCCCCCAGACCCTACCCTGGGCACAGAACTTGTGCCTCTGGCCAGGGCGACCAGCCGTCCCCGCCCACTCCGGAGGAGGCGGGGCCCCGGGGGAGGGCGTCTCGGGCAGGAAGGTCAAGGGGAGACAGGACGGTATCAGCTGTCTCCCTCCGCGAAGTGAGGGGGATCATAAACAAGGAGACAGTCGGAGACAGAAAAATCCAGAAGGAGGGGCCGCGGAGAGGACTGGGAAGGATGAGTGTCGCCAGAGGCGCCCCCCATGCACCGAGGGCCGTCGGGGCGAGCGGGAGGGGGTTGCAGCGCCCACCTGGTCACGGTGCGCCGCGCGCGAGGGCTGTGCGCCCTCTCCAGGCCCAGGCGCGCCCCGATGCCGGCCAGCACAAGCAGCGCGGCGACGCCGCACACCGCGTAGACGGCCGTGTGGCTGCGCTCGCGGCCCGGGTCCCGGGGCGCGGCGGCGTCGCGGGCGCGCGCGGGTGGCCGGCCAGTCTGCACCCAGGCCGGCGTGTCGTAGTTGGAGCAGCGGCTTTGGTCGAGGCGCCGCGGGCCGTCGTGGCAGCAGAAGCGGTAGCCGCACGTGCCGCAGCAGAAGCTGTAGGCGCCGGAGCTGCAGTTGAAGGGCGGGTCCCACTGGCCCATCACGTCGTAGTAGCCGCGGCAGCGGTCGCCTCCCGCAGGGGCCGTCGTGCCGGGCGCCGCGGGCTCCTGCGCCTCGGGGGCCCCAGCACGGCCCGACGGCGGCCGCGCCAGCAGCAGCGCCAGCCCGAGCGCGAGCCGCAGCTCCATGGGCCCGCGCCGCCGCCTACTGCGCCCCCGGCATGGCCGGACGCCGCGGCTCCCTCGGGCCGGGGCCTCCGGGCTGTTCCTTGACGTCCTCCCGGGTCGCGGGGACCCCGCGCAGGGTCCCAGCGGCGCCTCGTCCGGGGCCGCGCCCGCTCCAGGCGGGGTCGCTCGGCGCCGAGCTTGCGGGGCCGCACTGGGGTGGGCGAACCCTTAGCGTGGCTCACCTCGGACCGAGGCGGTCGGTCCTGGGCGCCAGAGGGTGCCCCCGGGCCGGGTGTCAGATCCTCGCCTGCGCGGGGTGCCCCGGCCTCTCCCCGGCCCGGCGGGCGTGCGGGTCCCCGGCCGCCCGACACCGCTGCCCGCCCGCGCCCGCTCCGCGCTGCCCGCGCTCTGGCTCCGGCTCCCGCTCGGCTTCGGCGCGGGCTCGGGCGGGCGGGGGAGGGAGCGCGGCAAGGAGGGCGGGCGGGAGGCAGGGCCGGGGGAGGAGCGCGGCCGCCGCCGGGGGAAGGGGGAGCGCGGCGGGTCCGCGCGGCCGGGGCCGCCCCCCCGGGGACCATGCGGAGAGACCTCCCCAAACATTCCTCGGACTCGTCGCTCGAGAGGGACTCAGCTGACGGCTCCCGGGACTGTCACCTCGGACATCAGGCTCGCGACGGCCGCTTCCGTTTACAGGTGCGGGGACTGACGACTGAGCACCCTGAGCAGCCTGGGGAGGGTTGGTGCCGCCCCTCCCCCGCCCTCCTTCCCGCCCCCGCCCTCCGCGGGTTCGGATCCAGGCAGCCAGAGGTGGGCCCCTGCCCGTCTCTGCGCCTCGAAAGCTACCCCACACAGAGACAGGTCTCGGCCCCCTCGGCGCCTTCTGGGGTCGCAGCCTCAACCCCGGGGCGCGCGTCCCCTCCCTGAACCTCCCGGACGCCGCCGTCCCCGCGGCCATGGACGCGGCCTGCTCAGCCCACCTCGGTGGACCCCCGGGAGCGAGGAGCGGGAGGAGGGCGGGGCCAGCAGCGGCCGGAGGTCTCCGCAGGCCCCGCCCCGCCCCGAGCGGGTGGGGAGGGGGCGGGTGCGAAGCCAGGCCCTGGCCGTGGGTGCAGCTCCTCGTTCGGCAGCGCCTTGCTCCTGCTTGCCTCAGTTTCTCATCTGTAACATCGAACACTCTTCCTGGAGGACAGACTCAATCCGCTCCCACACCCCGGGAGACCAGGGCAATACGGCCACCTCCCCCCTGTCCGGATGGGAACGCCAGCCCCCTCCCCCGCTGTCCCCCGCACAGCGCAGGCCTCCACCGATATTTGCTGAATAAATGAATGAAATGATGATGCTGGTCTCTGTACAATGAAGCATTTGGGCTCCCTAGGGCCACTTTCCGCTCCCCTCCATCCCCCTTCACTGGGCGGCTAGGACCAGCTTAGAAAATAGGCAGGGGTAGGGTTAGGGAAAGAAGAGAAGGGAAAGGATTTACATTTTTAGGACGATCAAGTCCCATTGCCCTTGCGGAGATGAGGGGCTGACAGGCTAATTTCAGGTATTAGTGAGCTAAAACAGGAAGGGGGGTGACCTTCCAACTGCGCCCTCCCCCCCTCCTGTCCCTGGCTTAAACAGCTTACCCCTCTCCTACTCCCCACTCCCCACTCAAAGGCTTGGATCCAGCCCAGAAGCCCCCACTCCCCATGAAAAACAAATTTTCCTTATTACAGTTTTAGAAGAAATAAGGAGATGAGCAAAGAAATGGAATGAAATGTCCTTAATTCCATCACCAGAGACAACGATGCTAAAATATGTCCCACTTTGCGCATACTGCTTTGTAACTGGTTTTCAGTTTGCTTTCTGCTGTTCAACTTTTATAGTTTGTTGTTTTGCTCTGAACTTCGTAGCTATACTTTCTGCAGCATCATTTTCTGCTTCTTTGGGGGGTGAGGGGGGTTCTCGTTCACTCTCCTACCACATGCTGCCAGGCTGCCTTCCAGCTTGCTGGGGTTCCGAAAGTGAGACCCCCTTCCCACCCCACCACTGCTGGGTGTTACGTTTAAAGAGGCTTGCCTCTGCCCCTTTGGGACTGTGTCCCCCTCCTAGCAAGGGTGACCCTACTGGGCCCAGATCAAATCTCTCCAATGCCTTCCCCTGGGTAACAACCTCCCCTTGACCCTTCCCCACTGTCCCCCTTGCCCAGGCACTGGGCACTCTGCTTAATTTTGCTTCCATGTCAACCCCCATCAGTTCCTACAAATACATCTGCAAATTACTGTCATTTGTCTAATGGAGGTGCTGCATTCCAGCCCCCACCCCACCCAGGGACTAATGCCTCTTCCCCTCTACACACATGGTTTCCTTTCAACTCAGCCCCTTTGGTGGTCAGCCAGTGGTGACAGCCGCCCGTGTGCCCGTCTATTAGGCCTGAGCTAGGCCTTCAGTTCCCACCCCATAGGCCACCAGGGCTTAGGGGAGGGGTCTCCCAGGCGTTGGGCTGTGTGCAGGGTGAGGGGGTCCGGAGATGCAGTAGCCCAGCTCAGGAGTGACCCCTTTGCCCAGACTGCCTCTCCCTGGACTTCTGGTCCATGGCAAGTGCCCTTTATCCACGGCAAGTAGCTAGGACACCTGCCCCTGCTCTCCTTTGCCTGCCTCCCCACCCCAAGCCTGTGTCACCAAAAATCGTCCATTGATCCAGGCTTAAAATAACCCCTGGCATCTGCAGCGAGCCCTGGGAGGCAGGCAGGGGAGCCGCGTCTCCGTGTCTGAAGGGCACCCGCCCCGCCCCCAGCTGCCGGGTGCTGCAGCTCGTGCGCAGCGAGTGGGCTCAGGAATGTGAGCCCGAGTGTGCACATCTGGGGCTAGTGTGGCTGTGAGGGCCATTCCTGCACCCTGGGCACATGTTCACACATGTGTGTGTCCGTGGATAGGACTGGGCACACCTGTCCAGCCCTGATGGGTGCCCAGCCCTGATGGGTGCCCGGCCCTGGCTGAGGAAGGCCAGGGTCCTGAGAGATCGTGGGCATTAGGGAAAGAATGTGCTGGGCCTCGGTTTCCCCAATTTGGGTGGTGGGTGGCCAGTCTGCCGGCTCTGCCCAGCCCTAGGTGAGGGGATTTGAGATGTCCTAGAGAGAAGCCCCAGACCCAGGGAGAGGGGAAGTTACTGGCTGTGACCGGCACACAGCCAGGAAGAGCCAGGGTCACTGGCAACCTGTACTGTGGGCGCCACACCTGCTTTGCAGCCAATTCAGTAGACACAGAGGGAGTGGCTGGAGGACCCCACCCCAGAGCCAAGGGGAAGCAGCTTCTCTATGCCCAGAAAGCACCCGCACCAAGAGACTGGCGGGGTCATGCCCGGAGGCTGTTCTCTGGTCCTGGAATGCACTGACAGCCCCTGCTTCATTTTGGAGCCAGGCTCACCTGGGTTGGAATGTCTGCTCCATGAGGGCCATACAATCCTCCTAGGCCCGTTTTCTCATCTGCCAGACGGGTGGCTGGTACCTGCTCAGCAGGGCTGCAGGGAAAACTCGGAGCCCCTGCCTGGGAAGCACCCGGGTACGCCCTCCTGGGCGTCATTGCCCCAGGCGGGCTGACAGCATGGTGTGTGCGGGGGCTGATGCCACCCCCAAGCCGCAAAGGCCTTCATTTCCTCGGGGATGGAGGGTCGCCCAAGAAGCAGAGATTCTGGGGGACTCTGGACTCCCCGCCGGCGAAAATGCCGGTCCCAGGAGGGGGTCTGGAGCGGGAGGGCCCGCAGCTGCCTTTGTCTCCCCGAGAGAAGCAGCTCGTGACTCAGGCTCCAGCTGCCTATGGGAGGGAGGGGGCGCCGGGGCTTCTGAGGTCGCGGGGGAGCCGCGGAATCGGGGGGGCTGGGAGCTGGGGCTTAGCCTCCTGTCCCAATCCCCCAAGCTCCCGCGCCTTGGCCTGCACCCCACCCTGCCTCGGGTAGTCTTGCTCCAGCCGTCCCAGATAATCCCTCGGTCTGAATCCCCACCATTAGTATCTGCATCGCCACCCCCCGGCCCCCAGGACTCCCCAAAGGCTCGGACGAACACGCCATTCCGCAGCGGCCCGCCAGGCGGGAACAGCCCTGGAGTGGGCAGGCCCCAGCGGAGGCCAGGCGGCGCGTCCCCCGAGGCAGGCTCGCCCGCTCCCGGGGACAACTCCGAGGTCAGCTCTGAGCCCAGAGCCCGGGGGAGGTGTCCTGCACCCCTCACACACCCCTTGCCCAAAGTTGGAGCCCCCGCCTTCCTCCGGAACCCTCCCGCTCAGGCCGCTGTCCTAGGGCTGCCCGTGAAGCGGGGACCCTGCGTGGCGCGCAGGGCCGGAGTTCCGAGGGCCACCTTTGCTCTTTGGACGGTTCTCGCCCCTCGGCCTTGACCCCACCGCGGGGAGGTGTCGCTGGCCCCGCCCCTCCAACCCAGCCAGGCGGCTGGGGTCCCTCGGCCCCACCCCTCGCCTTGACCCCGCCCCTCAACCTCGCCTCGGTCCCGCCCTCTAGATCCCCCGCCACGCGCGGGGCTGATCGCATCTGCAGTGCAGGGAGACTTTCGCCCACCGCGGCTTCACCGGCACGGTGTAGGATCCCGGCAGGACGCCCGGGTCTGGATCCCCGACTCCCTAGGGGGAGTGGAGGAGATGCTTAGGGGCTCCCTGGCCCCCAGGATCCCTTAGCGTCCGCGCGGCTGCTTCCCCCCTGCTGGGAGGCTTACAGGTAGAGCCCCGGCTGTCAGGTATCTGTTTCCTCCTGGCGCATCCCCGCCTCCCCGCGTGACCCTGTACAGTGACACCCCTCCTCTCCCCTCCCCGCCCAGCCCCGTGTCACCACCAGGCAGCCGGGGAGGGGGCACACCCTGCCTGCAGGCAGGTCAGGTTTCAGTGGCTGAAGAACTTGGCCTGAGCCACCCACAACAGAGCAAATGGGAGCGAGCTCTGGCTCTGTCCCCAGAGGTGTGCCCAAGGGGTCTGGAGGCCTCGTGGGACCCGGGAAGGGAGAGACCCCAAGTGGTGGGGCTGGAGGAGCACACGGGCTCCCTGAGGGCAGGCGGGGCACAGTCAGGGTCCCAGCACAGCCCGTCCTGGCACTAGGGGCTGCCGAGCCCACCTCTCCACCCCCTCCCTCTGCGCCGTGACCCTCCTGCCCTCTTCCCTCTGAGCCTTTGCACACTGTCCTCTGGGCCCGGAACCCCTTTCTCTGCTCCGTTCATCCCAGCAGCAACTCTGCCCTAGGAAGCACGCCCTTAGCTGGACCCCGGAATTAGTCACCTCCCTCCTTGGGGCACCCCCTGGCCTGCCACTGTGTCCTGCTCTATCTCGCCCACCATCCTGGGACCCAACGGCAGAGCCTGGGGCTGCCTGGGGCTGACCTGGCCCTGGTCCAGAGCAGGCATGTCCGGCGATGCTGTGGGATCAAACCGGCAAGGTCACGGCCGAGGCCAGGGCCCAGGACCCAGGCTCCGGGACGCTTATTTCCCAGGAGGAATTCCGAGGCTCAGGGCTCTGGGCAGGAAGTATCTGTGTCCCAGGAAGGAAAGCGGTGGAGGCTCTCCCTACCTGCCACATTGCCTCTCTATTCTGCCAGGAATATTCTGCCCTCAGGAGCCCCATTTTGCAGATGGGCAGACAAACCCCGAGAGAAGCCACCAGCGTTTAAGGACAGGGGCTGTGTGGGCCCTCCCACCTCTCTGCTGAGCCAGAGGGAGGTGAGGGGTCAGACCCTCCCCCCACCCCCACCCTGGGCACCCAGCTAAGGGCTGCCGGGGCTGCCGGGCAGGAAGTGAAAAGAACCTGGAGGAAGCCGCAGGAGGAAGTGAGACTTCAGCCAGTGCCGCCCCCACCTGCCCTGGAGAACCCAGGTTGGGGGTGGGCGCAGACCCTCCTTCGGGAAATCCTGGCCGGAAATACAAGCCAGGGGGAAGGGGCTGCTTCCCTCGGTTCCCACCGCAACACCAGTCCTTCCAGAGTCTATCCTGGATCCGTCTTACTGCAGAAAGAGACCAGCTGGGGAGGAAAACCTTTGAGTAATCATGAAAACAAGGGGTGAAGCGGAGCCCCACTCAAGCATACAAAGCTCACGGGCCAAGGACCTTCTCTGGGCGGCTCCCGGGTCAGGGGCAGGAGCCTGGGTGTAGCCCAGCACCATGCTTAACTGCCCATGTGACTTGGGTTGAATCCATTCACCTTTCTGGACCTCAATTTCCTGTCTGCAAAATGGGCCATATAATCTCGCTGCTGGATATAACTAGCCCAGGATTTTGGGAAAACTATGTAACCAATAGGGACCTTTAAAAAGGCCTTTGACGCAAAAACTCTCCTGGGATACAGACTTAGGAAAGATTTACTACAAGATACTTGCGCCTCAGTTGCAATAGCAAAATACAAAAACCACTGAATGCTCAGGTGGAAAGCTTCGCAGATGTTTGAAGACAGGAGAAAACTCACAAAATATTGTGGTCAAGATACAAATTTGTATGTGTAGAATGATTACAGTCACCTAGAAAACTACACCCAACACTCAGCTGGCTGGAATTGCTGGATTCTGGGTCATTTCTCCACAGACTCCAACTTGGCTTTGCTGTTCTTAACTTTCCAAATTGTCTACAAAAAAAAAATTGTCTGGATTTTTAAAGAAAAACTTTTAAGCAAACACAAACACCCCCATCCCACCCTTCAGGTGCCCTCATGAAGATTAAACGATGTATCAGAGGTGAAGGCTACTTAGAAAGTGATGCCTGGAACAGATGGCAGCAAACTGTGTTCACTCTGCTTTTTAAATATAAATGGAAAATAATCTTTATTTGCATAACATTTTAATGCTTACTATTTAAGTAGACCTAATCACCTAGAAATGAAGATACACGAGTTAAGCATCAACTCATATATTTTTTTGTAAAAAAGCTATAAGAAAATTTTATGGTACTATAGGAAGAGTCTAATATGAAAAGTATGAATTTTCTTATTTTCTAAATTTTTACTTTTTAAAAATGTTTATTTTGAAATACTTTCAAACTCACAGACGTTACAAAAAAACAAAAAACAAACCCCAAGCTGAGAACTCCTCCAATTTTAATATTTTGCCATGTTTGCCATATCATTCTAACTATCCATCAACCCATCATCTGTCTGTCTGTCTAGCTATCAATCCATTTCCTGAACACCCGAGTGTAAGTTGTATACATCATTCTCCTTGACCACGTTAATACTGCCATGCTCATTTCCTAAGAATAAAGATATTCACTTATGTAGCTACCTTAAGTGCAGTTATCCAGTTCAGGCAATTTAACAATGCTTTAAGCTCACAGTCTATATTCTGATTCTCTCATATGTCCCAATAATGTCCTTTTGAGACTTTTCTCCTCCCTTGTTAGATTCCATCTAGGATCATGTATTTGCATTTAATTGTCACAGTCTCCTTAGTTGCTCCTGGACTGTGCTTTCTTAGTGCTGGCTGGTGGGACCTTTTTCAGGGGGAGATGAAACCCCTCCCTACTCCCCTCCCCAGTCTGTGTTCCTGGTTCTTCCCCAAGGAATTTCCCTTTCTAGTATTTGCTGGATGTCTCTGATGCCAAGTCATCTCCCTCTCTGGGTCTCAGTTTCATCATCTATAAAATGGGAGTGGTATGAATTCCCTCAATCTCCTTCCAGTTCTTCTCCTCTGAGGGCACAGGCCAGGAAGAGAACTTTGCATCCAACCCCCCCCCCCATTTTTGGAGGAGGCAACTGAGACTGAGACGGGAAGCTGGGAACCAGACTGGGGTTCAGCTGGGGCAGGGCCAGGTTAGAAGTTTGCATGTCTGAGCCCCAAAGGGGTTCCACCCACTCATTTCACCTCCGGGCCCAGGCCCTGGCTATGGCAGAGAAGGGGGTGGGTGGTACCCAGGAACATCTTAGCCTCCCCTAACCCTGGGATGGAGAGGGGGTGGGTAATGGACTGCTGGTCCAAGCTAGGCCTGTCCCCTGACCCCACCCCGGCCACCTGGCTCCTTGGGGGAAAGTGATCTGACATGGGTTCAGGGACAGAGTGGCTGGGCAGAGACTTAGCTGCGACTCCCCAGGATCTGGTGGCTCCAAACGCTGCTGACTGTCTTCTGAGCTGAGGAAGGGCTGCACAGGAAGGGCAGGTGGCAGCCAGGCAGCTCTAGGGAGCGGGCCAGGGAGACGCAGGCAGTAAACATCTGATGTATGGAACAGAATGTGACCAATCCCCAACAATGTGACAAGACAGAACCCAGAACCCCATCTTATGACTCCCAGTCCAGTGGTATCTCCAAGGGTAGTAAGCTGTGACAAGTTCCCAGGAAGCTGCCTAGGGCAGAGGCCAGGTCAGAAAGCTCTGATCCTTCATGCAGGGACAGGTAGGAGACGCAGCTGACTGTGAGAACACAGCGTGGTGTCCAGAAGGGGAAAGAGATGGTCTTAGGCACCCAGCCAGAGAGCAGCTTTCACTGCAACGGTGTGTGACCCTAGGTGCTAGCAAACAGCCGAGGGACCCCAGTACACAGGGTCCAGTGCTTGGGGAGGACAGGCCACAGAGAGAAGGGAGGTCGGGCGACATCAGGTCCAGCTGGTTCCAGGCCACAGGCCTGCCCTGCCCATGTCTGTGCAAAGGATCCTTCTTTGTTCAGCTCAATGTGCTGCACCCCAGAAGCAGCTGGAACCCCAGGGTGGTCTGTGAGGGAGATGCCTGCCAGTGTTCCCCTTCAGCTTGAGTTTGCAAGCCCAGCCCCGGAGATTGTAGACTTGCTCTGAGGTATAGGCCTGTGGTTCTGGACGCTGCCACTAGGATGAAAATGGCATTTTAGGGCCCAGCAGTTGAGCAAAGCTTGGGGTCATCCCAGACCCAGGGGTATAGATTCCTGAGAATCGGTACAATCCAGGCCATTTCTCATCCCTTTAAAAACTGGTCTTGCATCAAATCCCAGCGCAAGTTCGTTCATGGGTTACTCATGGCTGCTATTTGTATCAGCTGAAGAGCAGGACAGCTCTGAGAGCAAGTATTAAAGAAACACCAACCTGTTTACAAGCCAAGCAGCCTCTCACTTCATCCTTTATCTAGACGCAAACTGGCCTAATGGCGGCTTTCTCACTCAAGGTGCCCCAACCATTCAAAAGCACAGGAGCCCAGATACAACCTTTGAGAGCTACTGAGAACAGCATAGTTTTGAGTCAAAAGCTACAGGCTGAACAACTCCCTGCAGGTTGAACACCGTCACTGGCAGTCCCTGGGTTTGCAGGATTCAGCTGGGGAGCAGCCTGGCTCCCAGGAAAGGAGCAGGTGGTGCCGAGGTGAAGAGCCCAATTCAACTTCCAAGCCCTGGGCTGGTGGCCCACAGGGAGGGCACAGGGCCCCTCCTGCTCCCTGCCTCCCCCCACAACTACAGCTGCTCAGGGCCAGCCGTCTTGGTGGTCACCAGCTCCGTGGAGCCCAGCTCCGTGGCTGGCACAGGGACACTGTGGCCAGGTGGCGTGGTGGCTGGGTCTTCAGGAAGAGGCTGGACAGGGGGAGCTGTGGCCGTGAGGGGTCCAGAGGAGAGGATGCTGATATTGTCCAGGGGCGCTGGGTGGGAGGTGGGGTGGGATGGAAGTCAGGTTGGAGTCACAGCCTCCCCCCCACCCCACTCCTAGGTCTGGAGGCTGCAGAGAGAGAAATCGCTGCAGCCCCAGTGGGGGACGGGGAGGGTGACATGTGATAAGCCTGCAGGACAGGAAGTGCTGAGTGTGGGGCAAGATGGGGACGCTGAGTGACAGAGAGGAGTGGGGAGTTCAGTCTGGCCATCCCACAGAGAGTTATGCTGGCTCTGGGACCCCTCAGACCCCCAGAAGGCAGGATGGCCTCCTCCCTTAGTCTGGGCTCCCCAGGCTGTATCACTTCCTCAGACTGGGGCTGGGAAGGGCAGAGCTGTGCCCCCACATGGACTCGGCCTCCCCTTTCAGTCCCCTCACACCTACCCAGGGCTGTGTCTTCCCTTTCCCATGGCCCCTACCCCCAAGGGCCAGGTCTCCTCCCTCTCACCTCCCCTGCCCCCAGACCCTGCGGCTGCTCCAGGACTGGGCAGCGCCTTTCCTTTCCCCTTGATGCCCACTCACCTTCCGGCTCGCCTTCGGGGGCCTCGGGGGCCTCGGGGGAGGCGGCCCCGCGCCGCCGCCGGCGCCTCCAGCTCAGCAGGCCCACCAGGAGCAGGGCCAGCGCCAGCGCCAGCCCCAAGAGCGCGGGGGCGCCGAAGAGCAGCCCCGGCAGCGGCAGCGCGCCCTCGGGGCCGGCCCCCACGCGCACCGACTCCTGCGGCTGCAGCGCCGTCCGGGGCGCCAGGCTGCTGTCCCCGGCCGCGGGGGCAGGGGACGGGGACCGGGCGCAGGGGGCGGCGGCGAGGGTCGGACGAGCATGGGGGGCGCCGGCGGGAGGCGAGGCTGGGCCTGCGAGGGGTTGGTGGTCAGCCGGGTCGGGGTGGACCCGGGGAAGGGGGAAGAGCGCCGTGAGGGCCGCGCGGGGCAGACCGGTCCCTAGGCAGCCCCTGCCCGCAGGCCGCCCCCCACCCCGCTGCCTCCCTCCCCAGGGCCGCCCCGCGGGTCGGCTCTTACCGGGCTGGGGCTCGGGCGTCCGGAACAGCCTGCAGGCCACGCAGTTGCGGAGCAGCGGGTCGAAGCACTCGGCCTGGCCGCACTGGGTGGGGGCTGGCCCGTCCCGGCCCCCCATGCTCCGGGCCCCTCGCCCCATGTTAACGATGCGCAGCGAGGCCCGAGTCTGGCCTCGGCAGCCCCCTCGGGGAGAAAAGTGGGAGGGGCCCCTGCCTGCCCCGCCCCTGCCCGCTGGGGTGAGACGACTCTCAGCCCCCGCTCAAGCGCCCAGCGCCCCGGACCTCCTCTTTCTGCCCGTCCTTCCTCCATTCAACCACTCAAGCGTCACCTGCAGACGCCTGCCCGGCACTGGGTCATGGGTGGGGCTGAGCCAAGGCCTTGCTGGTTGGCAGCTGAAGGGCATGGCCGGGCAGTGAGAACCCTGACCTCTGGATGGCCTCCTCCGCCCTGCCTCCCCAAAGCCAGCCATCACCCCCACCTGGTCTAATGGCTCCTCCTTTGGAGCCACACTTTATCAAGCCCCAAGCCCCAAGGTGGGTGGTGATGACACAGAGCAGAGTCAGGGGTCCCAGAGGGACAGTGTTGGTGGTGATGGAGCTCAGCGGAGGGCATGACTATCTAGGGGAGGGAGTGGGGCTTTTCGGCAGAGAGAGTAAGTAGGCCCTTAGCAGCTGCAGGGCGGAGGGAATATTCCAGGCAGACAATGGCCTCTGTGCAGGGCAGGAAGTCTTCATGGAGGAGGTGAGGAGGAGGCGTTTTGCCAGATGGACTGAGGTCTAGAGGAGCATTCTTGTCCCGTGAGAATGAAGTCCTGGAGGCAAGAGTAGGAAGACCAGGGAGTGCAGGACCAGACAGCTGGGCCATGGCCCTAAGGCACTGGGGAGCCATGCAGGGCTTTAAGCAGAGAGTGTCACAGTAGGATCTGCATGTTAGCAAGGGGCCTTTGTCTGGAGAGCAGGGGACAGATGGGGGTGGGGAGGGCAGCCAAGTATCCAGGGATAGCCTAGTCCCCAGATGTTAAGTAGGAGGGAGACTCAGACAGATCAAGGCCCAGCAGGTGACCTGCCCACCCTGCTCCTCCCAGGGCGGCATGTGACACAGCCTGCTCACCTCTGAGTTTCACTTGGGCCTCAGTGCCCACTCCCCAGAGTTTGGTCCTCTCACCTCTGCCTCTCTCAGCCTGGGTCTCAGTCACACACACACACACACACACGAACCTCTGCCAGCCCCTACCCCACACCTGGAGGGCAGCAGACACTGAGGAAGGCAGAAGAGCCTTGGGAGCTCTTGGTGGACCCAGGGCTGGTGGAGGTCGGCGGAGGGTGTGACTGTCTAGGGGAGGGAGTGGGGCTTGGCGGCAGAGGGAGTAAGCAGGCCCTTAGCAGCTGCAAGGCTGCAGGAATATTCCAGGCAGCGGGAACTGCATGGAGACAACAGGGAGAAGTGACAGGGGAAGGATACACCGGGGACCTCAGGGTCACTGCTTCAGGGGGTGCTGCAGGAGGGAGGGCTCTGAGATGGGAGGTACCAGGCCCAAAGTGAGGAGCCCCGGGGTGCTAGGATGGCAGAGGGCCTCCTCTGAGTTGGGTTTAGAAGGGGACCTCTCGGGCTGCTAGGGAGCAGGAGAGCGGCTGGGGCAAGGAGCTGGCACCGTGGTCCCAGGCAGGGGGATGACCCAGCAGTTGTTTAGGAGGAAAGACTGATGTGACTGGCTTTGTGGCTTGGGGGGCCCCCAGGATCCACCCAGAGCCTGCCAGCTGCCAGCCGTGGAGGGTCCTGGCCCACTGCCTCTCCAACCCCTGCCCACGGGCCAGCAACTCCATGGCAGGAAGGTGTAGGCGGAGGGGCAGCTGCAAAGGAGAAGTGGGTCTGGGGTGGTGGGTGTGGGCGTGGGTGGGTGGTGAGGGGGTGGCAGCAGCAGCCAGGGCAGGGAGGAGGAGAGGGTGGGGGTGGGGCCAAGAAGACCGGGCCACAAACCCCATCACTGTTGGAGTTACTTTATCACCTTATTGTTCGTCCTTGGTGTGTCCCAGGGGCTGCTTTTCCCACAACATCTCATTTAACCCTCAGGCCAGACCCTAGGACAGAGGCAGCCTGGGCCGGTGGGAGCCGGGGGAGATGGGAATAGGGACTCCCGGCCCAATCCCATGGTACATGGCGACAATGGAGAATGAGGGAACAGGGCAGCTGGCCCTCAGGGCCGCAAATGAGAGAAGGCATCAGCGGAACTCACTGCCCCTCCTGCGCCTTGCAGAGAGGGAGGTGCGCTACATGGAGAGTGCAAGTGTAATTTATGGGGTGCCTATGACGTGCTGCACAGGGCCCAGTGCTGGGGACGCCTGGGGCTGTGTGTGGGCCCCACCCTGCCCCCAAACTGGTGGGTGACAGGGAGGGGGTGACCTCAGCCTCAACTCTCTGCCTGGACGATTCAGCAGTCAGAAAACTTTCCCCATCCGAGCAGCGTGATAAGAGGTGTGGTTCTACCTTAGCTGAATGAGTACAAAATAAGGGACTTCGTAACTAACAAAACCCTCCAAATGGAATCTCTCACCTTTTCACTCACTAATTTTTTTAAAAGATGCCTAATTTAGCTCCTATCAGGGTGGAGGGAGGCTCCCCTGATCTTTGCCCCCCAAACACCCTCACAATGGTCCTGACTCAGGAGCTATGTGACGCCCATTTCTCCGATGGGGAAACCGGCTGAGGGACCAAGCACCCCCTTGCCCACATGCCCTGCACAAACGCAGGGCCTGACTGGCCCGTGCCCTGTATGCCCAGGGCGGGAAATGCGGTGCCATTTGGCACCAGGAGGCAGCCCCTGGGCAGAGCCACCAGATCTGGATGTCAAAGTATTCTGGGACCTGGGATGCTCTGTACTTAAAAATTAGTTTTATTCATAATCATGTGTGTAGTATCTGAACAAGTCCTCATGAAAAATCCCTCAAACAAAACCCAGGACTCCTGGGCAAGAGGGGGCCTTTCCCTGCCCTCCCAAGGGGCCTCCGCTTTTGCTTCAGGGCCTCTCATGTCCGGCTCTCATGGACGGGTTTTCTGTTTCATAACCATGTTGCGCTGTGTGGATTCTTTACTGGCTTTCCCCGGCCCCCTCTTCTGGGTCCTGGAGCCTTACGTCTGGTCTCACAGCTGCACTTAATTTTGCAGCAGCAGCTCGGACCTTCTCATGGTCTTTAGTTCCGACAAGCAAGGACCCTGCTGCAGAGCCCCCACCAGGGCCGGCGGGAAGGATGCGGTGTCGGGCCCCTGGGCACAGGGACCGAGGAGTGGGGGTGGCCCAAGAATCAGCACAAAGCCCTGGCGAGGTCTGAGCAGAGGGCCCCCTGCCCCCTTCCCTCTTCTGAACCGAGCTAGCAGGGGCAGACAACGCCACTTCCACAGTGGGGCACAGAATCCCTGCCCAGGCCCCAGGCCGCTGAGTCCTCTACCCCGAAGTCTCCCTCTGCACACACTTGCACTCCATGGGGTTCTCAGTTCTCGCTGCACGGCCCTGTGAGGTCAGAGGGGGATGCCAGCCCCTCAGCCTTCCAGCAGCAGGGAGGGAGGGATCCCCCGGGGCCCAGCCCCAGCAGGTGTGTAAAGTGGAAGGCGGGGGCAGGCCTGGAAGGTGTGTGGGCTGCAGCCTCCCCACCCCCCATCTGGAGTGCCCCAGCCTCCCGGGGGCTGCCCCTCTCTCAGAGTTCCACACAGGAAGGGCCGAGAAGTGGGGGGCTCTGGGCCTCTTGCACACACCCCCATTCACCCATCAAACGCTTATGGGGCCCCTACTAGGTACCAGGCATTGCTCTAGGTTCTAGGGAAACCGCAGGAATGACAGGGACAAAAACCAAATAAATGAACCGATAGTGTATGAAGAGGTGAGAAGTGCTGAAGAGAAAAATTCAGGAGGGAAGGGGTGCAGGGAGGGCCAGGGTGACGGGAGTCTGCTGCGTGTGGAGCCCTGAGGGAGGGCCAGGCCCCAGGCGTACCCCTCCCCACCATGGCCCCACCCCTCCTTCCACTTTACATCCCTGCTGGGGCTGCCCCCTCCCTGCTGCTGGGAAGCTGAGGGGCTGGCATCCCCCTCTGACCACACATGACTCCAGTCCCAGGGCCTTGCAGGGAGTGAGGGCGGCCTCGCCCTTCCTATTTCCTAGAAGGAAGGCGGACCCAGAGGTTAAGGCACACGCACAGGCTCCGAGGCCAGGCAGCCCGTGAGCCTCCACCTGCCACATGCACCCACGGGGACCCTCTTCCTGTCTGGGTGGGTCCAGGGATACTGGCTTGTTGCCAAGCACAGAAAAGGTGGAGCAAGTGCTAGGAACCCCCTTTGAGCTGTTTTGTGGTCAGACCAGGACCCACCTAACGTTGGCCCTTGACGTAAGAGGGTGGCCCTGAGGAGAGCTGCCTCCCACCAGGGTCAGGAGCACTGGGGACCAGCCACCCTCTTCCTCCCAGTCCTGGGGCTCACACTTGGGTGGACACAGGCTTCAGGGTGTGCAGGGCCTGCCACCCACTGAAATGCCCACCCAGCCCCTTCCCTGCCCTTGGGTCTCTAGGTACCTGCAAGACAATACCTCTCTGACCGCACCCTTCGGGCCCCAGGGGAGTCTGGGGCGGGGCAGATGCCCTCACGCAGGCCTAGCACCCTGCCAGCATGTGAGGATGGGCACGCTGCGGCAGGGCTCTGTCTACGGAAGCCCCCAAGGCTCACCTCAGCCCCCATAGCCCGAGCACCCCTAGCCCACCCCCCAGTCCCACCAGGTCAGGCCCTTCAGCTTCTCATGAGCCTCCCAAGAAGCCTCCTGGGGCAGAGACGGT
Source organism: Bradypus variegatus (assembly GCA_004027775.1). Lineage (NCBI taxonomy): Eukaryota > Metazoa > Chordata > Mammalia > Pilosa > Bradypodidae > Bradypus > Bradypus variegatus. Next base: position 54,423 of record PVKY010000146.1, read on the forward strand.
CTGAGGCTCCAAGAGGGGAAGTGAGCTGCCGCAGACATCGGTGGGACTCAGGGGCACACTCCCTTCCCACTGCACCACTTCCCCTCTGTGGCCAGGGCAACCCTGCCCTCACCACAGCCCCTGACCACTGTGGAGCCCCCTCCCCACGAGCAAGGCCCTACCTCCTTGGCAGGTGCGGGGTCAAAAGACTTGGGCAGGAGAGATCTCAAATGGAGTCGAGAGGTCACTCTGGTGGACATTCTTATGCACTATACAGATAACACCTCTTAGGTTTTAATGTGTTGCAATGGCTAGAAGTAAATACCTGGAACTGCCGAGCTCCGGCCCGGCAGTCTGGACTCCTGGGGACGATTATATGGTGGTGTCGATTGCAAGGGGTGATAGTGTGATTGTGAAAACCTTGTAGATCACACCCCCTTTTTTTTAGTGTATGC
>PVKY010000146.1:54956-70638 GCA_004027775.1 Bradypus variegatus
AAAAAAAAAAAGACTTGGGCAGGGGCTGCCCACCACGAGGTGGCCTGAAGGGACGAATGCACCTGCGACCCTGGACAAGTCCGTGCCCCTCCGACAGCCTCAGACACCTCACTCCACGGCAGGCCAAATACCACCTGCCTCCCTGCTCACACGCAGTGTGGACCCGCAGCCCCCAGGCAGCTGAAGCCCACTCAACCCACCAGGGGCCCTGCCCACCCTCATCCGCGCCTGACCCGTTCTGCAGGTGGGGAAAGTGAGGCTCACGCAGAGTAGGTGACCTGCCGAGCCACGCCCAGCTTCCCTCCCCACCTCAGCACCATGCACTCCTTCCAGGCACACGGGGGGCCATTCGGACAGCCTTCCGTGACACTCCTGTCACGCTGCTTCATGGCCTCCCTGGCCTCTACCCAGCCCTGGGCTCCAGCTGGTGGGTGCCAAGCAGCTTTGCTCCCTGGCCACCCTGCCCAGCGTGCTGGAGACAGCAGGGGCAGGCCAGCCCCCAGCCTGAGTGGAACCTCTTGATCCCGGGGCCCCTGCCAAGTTTGCTGGAGCTGGCAGTAGTGCTGGCATCTTGTTCCCATAGCATTTGGAAGGCTCCCTGACCGCAGCTGGAGAATATGCTGACACTTCTCTTGTTAAATGGCACCAGGTGGTAAGGAAAATGTGGCAAAGGAAACTGAAAGAGGTGTGCCCCATGCTGGCTGGTGTGTGTGTTGGGGGGGTGTCCCCTTGTCTCCAGCAAAAGTGAGGTGTCCAGGAGAGGCAGCCCACACTGCCTTCCCCTCCTGCTTGGACCCACCCTCTACCAGTCCCCAACCCCTACCCTCCACACTGGCCCTGCAAAGCCCACCCCGTATGGTCCAGGCTAGCCCAGAAACTAGCCCTTCAGGCAGCTTCTCATCCCGAGGGCCCAGGGCCTCCTCCTGGACCTCTGCTGACACTGCCACAACGCAGGGACCCACGCAAATGTCTAGCCTCTTTCCTGGTCCCACCCCCACCCCTCAGCAGGTGCTGCTCCCCCAGTAGAATAGCAGCTCCTTGCTACCAGCTGCTTCTTGCTCAGGCCCCAGGCTTGTGCCTGTCCTGTGCTATGGGCCAGTCCCTGCCCTGCCCTGTGCCCGTTCTCTCCCTCGCACCCGACCCTCAGGGAGCAGGCCTGCATGAGGCAGGCCCCAGGGTGGGAGTGGTGCTGTGGAACCTCCAAGGGGCTTTGAGGGCAGGGCCTGTCTCCACCACATCTGCCTTCCTGGCTCGGCCTGCCCAGCAGAAATGCCCTTTGTTCACCCATCAAGGCACAGGAAGGCAAGTGGAGGGCAGAAGCAGAGGACTGGGGCCAGAGGCTGGGTTCCACCGCCCGTCAGCTGTGTGACTGTGGGCACACCTCCCGTAACGTGGGGAACCTTCGCCAGCCAGGTCTGCCAGGAAGCAGGCGCTCCTGTGAGAGAAGCCCCATGAAGTGTGGAGTAGCTGCACCATCCGGCAACCCGGGGGGCCTCAGCTGCAGCCCACACTCTGAGTTACTGAACAGGGCCCCACCCTCCTGACGCCTACCATGAGCTCCGTCCTTCCAGGAACAGTCCTCCCGGTGCCAGCGTGAGCACCAGCTGCAATGGTGACGTCAAAGCAGAGTGAGGCCCAGCGGTGCTGGCACTGCCCGGAGCACCGACCAGGGACTGTCCTGAGGCCTGAGGAGGGAGGGCTGGCCCTAGAGCAGCTGGAGTGGGGGACACCAGACCCCTTCACCCCCAACCCCGTCTGGCTGACAGGGTTCCTGGACTCCAATCCCAACACATCCACCAATTCCCGACTGACCCAAAGGAGAAGGGAAGCAAGTCACAGCACACCTCCTGCTGTCAGCCCAGAAACCAGCCTTTAGCGAGTTTCTCACCCTCCTCACAGACTGATGAGGTTGGAGGTTAATTCCCACTGAGCAAACGCCAAGACGGAGGCCCCAAGAGGTGCAGGGCTTTGTACATTTCTGAACTTAGGTCTGTGTGAGTTCAGGTAACTCTCCACCCCGTCCTCAGGCTGCGTCCGGCACCAGCACCGTCCCCTGTGAAACCTGGAAGCGGCAACAAGCCAGGGCAGCTCCACCCAACTCTTTTTCACGCAACCTCACAAGCTGATGAGGCTGGTGGAATGGGCTCCACTTTACAGATGGGGAAACTGAAGGTCCAAGAGACAAACCCCACGTTCTACGGAAGAAAGACTGGGACGTGGCGTTGCATTGGGCTGATGGGGTCCCAGCTCCCCGCCCCCTCTCTGCTTTGAATTGCTCTGACTCAGTTTCCTCATCTGCAAAATCAAAGTGGTGGATAAAACCAGTGATTTTCAAACTTATTCTAGGTTGCAGATTCTTTGTTCAAATGAAATCTTAAGTGGAAGTACACCATGTCAGACGGATCAAGACGCAGCTCTATGGGAATGAAGGTGGGGAGTGGGAGGGGGGCTGGAGTCCCACTGGCTGGGCTTCCCCTCTTCTCCACTCAGAGGAGCACAGGCCCTGCAGGGACGCCGGAAACCACTGGACCAGCTGCCCCAGGGCCTGTCAAGCCCTAACATCATCTTCCCAACAGTCCGTGTTTACTGAGCCCGGCACCAGGTCAAGGGGAAAGCGCCCTGAGGTCAGCGGCCCTCACAGGTCCTCCAGGGAGGGACCCTCGGAGCGCCTCAGCAGGGACAGCAGGTTCAAGGCTGAGACGCCAGGTACATGGCCAGCGCAGACCTGCAGTATGTGCAGCAGGCGCTGAGCCATGGAGACCCGAAAGCCTTCCACCTGCAGAGGGAAAGCAGAGAAGAGCTGTGAGCCAGAGCTGCTGGGGCCGGCCCTGCGTCCCTGTCCAGAGCTGCCCAGGCTGCCAGCGGCAGAGTGGGGCATGTGGCAGCACTGCCCACCTCAGCCACACCACACCACACTGCAGAAAACCACTTCCATCCACCTCTGCTTGTCAGATCCTTCCAGCAACTTCCAGAGACACCCAGAGATCAGGACCCCTGGCCAAGAGATCAGGACCCCTGGCCAAGAGGCAGTGAAGGCTCAGCCAGCAGGGGTGGCTGGGTGAAGGGAGCTGTTAGGTCAGAGTCGGTGACTGCAGAGCTGGGATTTGAACCAGGGCTCTTCCTAGCACACAAGGCTTACTTACCTGGGACCAGAAAGGCATGCAGGGATGGGAAGAGGGATCGGCAGGGAGCCCTGGCTCGGGGTCAGTAGGCACCAAAGCCTTTATTAGGGAGTCTCAGGACTGGTGGGTGCAGGGGAGTTGTGGGGCAAGGAGAGGTGAGGTGGGGACAGCGAGACTGCTCTGGGCCCCGGCCTTGGCTACTGCCAGGCTGATAAGAGATGGTCTATAAACATTTACAGGAAGAACAAATGACAATGCTCAGATGGCTCACTGGGGCCAGCAGGCGGCCTTGGAAGTGTGTCCTCCTTCCCCGGTTCCCTCTCTAGCTGGGGGAATGGGGACACCACCCACCGAACCACCAGACCAGGAACTGGGGCAGCCTCAACTCCTCCTGACCTCACTCCCCCACTGGGCACGCATGACTCAGGCACTAAACCCAGCTGTAGCTTCTCAGTGCTCCTCTTACTGGCTCTGCCAGCAGGATCTGTCAGAGCCTGCAATACCGAATCGGCCTGGCTCCCAGAAGCCTACACGCATGCGGCTCTCCTCTCTGCGAGCAACTACAGACTGGGGGGCCCCAGGGCCTGTTCCTTGGATCTCTGTCCCCCGCACTTTTTCCTGGTGCCCTCACCCAGTCTCATGGTTTTAAAACAGCCTAAGTGCTGAGGACTCCCAGAATCTCTTTCCAGCCCAACTCTGCCTTCTGAATTTCCAACACTTACATGCAGCTGCCTCCTCAACTTCTCCACTTGGACGACTAAAAGATGCCTTAATCTTATGTCCAAAACCCGCTCCTCCTGCAGACTTCCCCGTGGCAGCCAAAGCAACTCCAGGCTTTCAGGTGCTCGGGCTGACAACCCTGGAGCTTCCCTGTCTTTCATGCTGTGCGTCCAGGCCCCAGCAGATTCCCTGGAGACACACCTAGAACGCTGACCACTCTCTTCCCTCAGCCACCACCCGCCAGGCTGCTGTGGCCCTGAAATGGCCACTGAAGCTATCTCCCTGGCTCTGCCCTTGGCTGTCTCCAGGCTGTTCTCCCAGCAGCCAGAGGGATCCATTTAAAACCCCAGTTAGGCTGCACCCCAGCAGCCCCCACCCCACCTCCCATGGCCCCACTTACTCTGAAGAAAGCGGAAGCCTCTATGACATATCAACTCTGCAAGCTCTGGCTCCTCCAGCTCTGCCCCAGACACCCAAGCTCCTGGCCACACCCTGAGCACACCAGGCAAGTACCAAACTTGGGCCTCTGCGATTCTTCCTTCTAATCTTTATTTAAAAGTCAGTCTCAGTGAGGTCCTCCCTGTCTCCCCACCTGAAATTTTCCCCTTACCACCACCCTGCAAGTCTTGCCCATTTTCTCAGATTCTACGTCTTTACCTTGTCTTGTCTTCCCCACTGGACTGGATCTGGGACTTACTACTGTTTTGTTCTATGCTGTACCCCAGAGCCTAGGACAGCGTTTGGCACACTGTAGATTCGCAAGAAATCTTCATTTACTAAATTCTCCTACTCCAAGCCATGGGCCTTGGCCTCTGGAATCCATCTGTAGGCTGCTCTGCTCTGGGGCTCAGCCTCCTGCCAGGCTGCCTCCAGCCGCAAGGCACTCTCCGGAGGCAGGGTGCACACACCAGGACTGGCCACAGCACTCCTCTGCTGTCACCTACAGTGAAGTCCCTGGTCCTCCACCGGCCGGGTCCTGCTGATGGCGGCAGCTTTGCAGAGCCACCTGGGGACCCCCGGCCCTGTGCATGTTCAAGCCCTGTGCTTTCTCCAAACCCTGTCTGCCAGATGAAGTTATTAATTTTTTAAATCAGCATTTATAAAAATACATGCACAATTTTTTAAGTCAAAGAGTAACAGCAGAAGTCCCTTGTGTACTCCCACCCCATGCCTGAACTTCACTCCCCAGGGACAACAATTTATAGCCCCTGTAGCTGTTGCTTCTGGTATTTACCTCAATTTTTCTAAATAATTGGTGTATGCTGTTATTTCTTGACTTTTCCTCCTATACATCTTCTATTGACTTCCTACCACAGAAGGGGACTAAATCTTGTACCACCACATCCCCTGTCATATGCACAGTCACCTCCTCAACACCGTTACAGCGCAATTTCTGGTTAAGGCAATTCTCGGCTGCTCCACTTGCCTACCAGAGTGATGTGGGTCCAGACTGCAGGTGAGCTGCCCTGCTGCCAGCGTGCATGTTTATTGTCAATGTCTTTCCTAGCACGAATACCTGCCTTCCTTCTCTAAGCTCTCGGGGCTCGGACACTGCAGGTGTGCAAGCTCTGAGGCCCATCACCACTCCGGGAACCCTCTGCTCTCCGCCCTGGGGTGGGGCCTATTCTGAGGCCTCCCTTCCTGAAGGAGATGCCACTTCCTGGACCTCAAGTCTCCCTCTTTCTTGGATCATCTCCTTGTGTGGCAAAAGAGCCCACCCTCCGGTAGCTCCCTGAGGAAGGGCAAGTGCGGGAAAACTGAGATCATGTATGTGTGACTTTATTCTACCCTTCCATTTGATTGGTACATTTGATTACACATGAAATTATAGGCTGGGAACTATTTTCCTTCATAATTTGAAGGCATCATACTTCATTGTCTTCTAGCTTCTGATACTGCTGTTGAGAAGTCGACACCATTCTGTAAATGACTCTTTCCCCTGGGAAGTTTCTGGGATGGTTTCACCATCCCTCCCCTGTATCTCTCAAACTCTTTCTTAGGGCAGCAGTATAAGGAAGCGATTAAGAGGCAGGCACTGGAGCCAGCCTGCCTGGTTTTGAATCCCAGCTCTGGCACTTACTACTCGGACGATGTAGGGCAAGTTATATAACCTAGGCCTGTTTCCTTGTCTGTAAGATGGGGATGAAAGGACCTACCTGGAAGGATTATGGTGATAATTAAATAAGGTAATCCATGCAAGGTATGTCTCAGCATAGAGCCTGGCTTTTGATGTTGCTGAATAGGGAATGTGCAGCTACGTGAAGTCACACACACCCGCCCTCCCGCGAATCTGTCCCTGACTTTTCCGGTGGAGGGGATGGCTTCATTCCACTGCCAGGCTCCAAAGCCCTGCAACTCCTGCTGCTGTGGCCCGCGTTGTGTCTGTCTGTGAGGTCGGGGGCAACGTCTGATTCCTTTGTGTTCCCAGGGACCAGCACAGGGCCTGGCTCCCAGTGGGGACCTAGGATATAACTTCACTGGGCGAAGCAGGCATCTGTAAAACGAGGCTGATCATTCCTGCCCTGCAAAGGCCCCAAACACGGTGAGGCTCCGACTCAGTTATAGGTTGAGGAATGATGACCCTCTAGACCCTGGGGGCTTCACTCGAGGGAACCCCAGGCCCATGTTCTGAGCAGGTACATCTGTAGCTCCTGCTGCTGGCTGGAAACAGGCTGGGGCCTCCTGCTTTCCAGACAGTCGGGCTAGGGCCCCAAAGGGCACTTTCTTGAGAAAGAAGTTCTCAGGGGGGAAAGCACCCAGGTCCTGGCCTGGCCTGCCACCTCATGGCCACACACAGAACTGCGCCACCCCTCACAAGGTCTGCGGGCACCTCAGCAGGCCAAAGATATGCCAGCCCAAGGTATGGAGCAGAGCCTATGGTTCCCCTGCCAGGTAAGAAAACGAAGGCTGCCTGGGAGGGAGTGATGTGTTCAGGGCCATGCCGGCAGCAGGCGGATGGAAGAAGATGAGGTGCGTTCCCAGTGCTGGCTCTAGCTCTCCCTTACCAGCTGGGTGACAGCCTCGAGGCCGTGGCTTCCTCAGAGGTTTGTTATGGGGAGAGCCTGGCACAGGCCAGGCAGGCCCCTGGGTCTCAGTGCCTCTGCGAGATCAGAGCATCAGCATTAGGTCTTAAAAGAACCATCAAAATACTGAAAACAAATTGGTTATATTCAGATAACGTGTTTAGTCTTTATCAACGCATCAAAGAGCAACATGCAGGGGCAGGTCTGATAACGACTGCAATGTTGAAAGAGTGACGAGATCTGTCCCAGTCCTAATGTGGGAAGGTGTTTCCAGGGGTAACAAGCACAGATTCTCCCAGTACCACTGACATTTCTTGCCTATGTTCATTATTGAAGAAAAGGCAAAATTTCACTTAGAGTTAAGTAGAAAAAAAGAAATATTCTCCCCGTCCAAGCTCACAGACCTTAGAATTCTACCCTCAGACCAAAAGGGTCGTCCATGGACCCCAGGACAAGAACTCCTGGTCTAGACGGTGGTGAGGACCCTGTGCTGACTCTGCTTTGGGAACAGGTGCAAGACCCAGAACAGAGCGGAATACAATCTTCAAAATGGACTCAACTCCAGCCAGGCCCTGGGAGCCCAAGGCAGAGCTCCCAGGGGTGGCAGCAGCAGCCCCTGTGGAAGACTCACTAGCAAAAAGTGGACAGGTTCACACTGCATAAAAAGGAGGCTGGAGTCATGGACATATGCTATGTGAACTCAGGAACCCCCTACTTTAGAAGTTAAGCCCTCGATCTTGAGGCTTGCTCAGGTAAAACTTATGGCTGTAAAGGGGAGGCTGAGCCCACCTATAATTATGCCTGGGAGTAACCTTCAGAGAACCTCTTTTGTGGCTCAAATGTGGACTCTAAGCCTAACTCAGCAAATAAATTCATCACCTTCCCCCTGACATGGGACAGGACCCCCAAGATGAATGAGCCTTCCTGGAAATGTGGGACATGGATTCCGGGAATGAGCCTGACTCTGGCATCGAGGGATTGAGAATGCCTTTTGAAGAAGAGGGTGAAAAGAAAAGGCAACAAAATAAGGTTTTAGTGGCTAAGAGAATTCTAATCGAGTCAAGAGGCTGTCCTGGAGGTTACTCCCATGAAAGCTTCACCCAGATATGACAAATGACCACAATGTGATAAGCCCAAGTCAACACTAGTCCCCCCAAAACCATAAAGAATACCTGGATCCCTACCTGAGACTCTATAAAAGTTTCACTCACTAAGTTTATTCTTCAGCAACTTAAATCCTTCAGAGTATCCTATGCCAGCTAAGTCCCAAAATCCAGAACCAACAGCCTCTTCAAGAACATCAACTAGATGTGTCCCCTTTGCTCATAAAGTTGACGCCCCATTTCAACATGAACAGGTTAGGGTGGTCACTGCCTAGACATCCCTGAAGATCGGGAAAGTGATTAAACTAGAGGAAGGGATAGCAACAGACAAGACAGAATTTAACAAAAGGATTATGAATACTGAATCTTTATATAATTTTCTTCTTCTTAGTTTCTAGGGTATTAGAATAGCTAGAGGGAAATAACTGAAATGGTGGAACTGTAATACATGGCATTCTTGAAATTTGTTCCAGAGCTAGTTCTTAAATTATAATTTGAAAGCTATCACTTTTCTGTATATATGTTAGATTTCATAAGGAAATAACTGAAACTATGGTACTATAACTTATAACAACTTTGGAAAATTCCTGTGTATCTATTTGTTAAATCATACTTTGAAAGATATTACTTTTTTGTATATATGTTATATTTCATAAAGAAATAATTGAAACCATGGAACTGTAACCTATAATATTCTTTGAAATTTGCTAAGTATTTGTTAAATTGCACTTGGAAAGTTATCATTTCTTTGTATATATGTTATATTCTCCAATTTAAAAATATGATTAAAAAAAAAAAAAGGGCTAAAGAGCAAAACATAGAAGTGAAATAGAAACCTGCTGCGCTGCCCCCAGACAGGGCTTGTGTTGTGTGACACGCCAACAGGAGCTAGTCGGGCACAAGTGATACTGTACGCAGTATCCAATCACCGATGTAACCCCAACAAACATCCCTTCTGCCTACTGGGTGCCCTGAGGGAGGGACTGGGACTGGGACAGGGACACTGGCCCGAATCAGAAAGGTCTGCAGGGAGCAGAGGTAGCCTCAGGCATTCTGACTGCCAGGGTGGACACAAGGCTGTGGCAATTAACAAGACAGACACAATGCCCGGCCTCACACACGTGTGCCCCAGGAGTGAGAATCTAACACGGACCCACAAGTAAATAAGAGTTAGCTGTAGGTATAGAGAAAAGTAAGCAAAAGACAAGACACCAAGTGAAAGAGCCTTGCTCTAGAGAGGCACCCAAGATGAATGAAAAGCATCACCCCAATTGCACAGCTGTGCAACCCAAGGCTGTGGGTGACCTGCCCAAGGTAACAGGCATGGGGGGAAAGCTGGGATCCCAACCAGGAGCAGGTGTCTCCCCATCAGAAGCCACCAGACCCCTTAGTAAGCATTCTGGATGCACCCACTGTGAGCTGACACCCTTTCCCCACTCCACATGGGCATCCACCTCGGGGGCCAGGAGTCTCACCTCCAGGTCACAGAAGAGCAGGGGGCTTCGGTAGGTGTGGGCCAGCTTCACGACCGTGTTCCGGTGAATGCTGCAGTGGCTGTCCCGCCCCGCTGCAAAGAAGCCACACATGCGGCAAGGCTTCATCTCCACCTGGGGCCTTCTCGGCTGCAACCCATGCAGCAGAGTATTTCATTCCCCTTCTCTGGGCTTCAGTTTCTTCCTAATCAGTGGGATGATAATCCTGTCCTACTTTCTTTTCCGAGCAGTCAAGAATCTCAAATTAGAGAATAAGGCTGAAAAGGCTTTGAGAAAGCGCTCTATAAAATCGTAAGTTTCCTCACCTACAAAATGAGGATAATAATAGCTCCTATCACACTGAGTGACTGTAAGGATCCAACAAATTAATATATAGAAATCACCTGGCATTCATTTATACACTGGTGCTTACTGAGAATAATCTGTGTCAGGCCTGCCCCACAAAGGAGCTTGCAGCTCAGTTGGGGAAGACGAGCCAGCTGTGTCATGGGTGACAGCGGTAGGCAGAGGCTCTGACAGAGGCACGTGCAGGGAAGATGGCACGAGAGTCCCAAGGAGGCCACCTAATCAGATCGCACAGGGCTGGTCAGGGAGCCCCGAGGGGGGGACAGCAGAGCAGGAGGGGAGGTATCTGCAGGGGGTAGCTAGACAAAAGCAGAAGAATCCTGCAGGGGAGCCAGACATGAAAGCTTCAAGGGCACGGGCTCTGGCATGTGACAACTGAGAGTCACTCTCAGCTCTGCCACTTTATAGCTGTGGGGCCTTGGGCAAGTTACATGTCCTCGTGACCTCAGTTTCCTCAGCTATAAAACAGATACCAATACCTACCTCAAAGGACGGTTTGTGTTGAAGAGTAAATGATATAAGGGGCAAAGCACGTAAACAGTTTCTGGGTGCAGGAAGCGCTCAGTGAAGATTAGCTACTACTCCTACCACCATTAATATTACAAAGATCCAGGGGCAGCGGGACTCGTTCAGAGAACTATATGCAGACCCAAAGCCTGGGAGAGAAACAGGAGAGGAGACTAGATTGGAAGCTAAAGACCAAACTGCAGAATATTTTGTGCCTTTTTAGGAGTTTGGATTTTACTCAGAGTGCAACAGGGAGCCACCAGCCAACTCTAGGCTTCCGCAGAATTATCTGCTCAGATTCAATTTGAGAAAGCTTGACAAATCAGATTCCAAAGCCCTGTTCTTTCTACCCCTCCGGCTGCCTGAGCAAGTTGTCTCCCACGGCCAGCTGCAGCTCCCCCTGGGTGAGGGTGGCCAGGCCAGGCCAGGGGCACACTTACCGCCCGAGGCGAGGAAGCACACCTTTCCCAGGAAGAAGCTGGCGTCCACGTGGCACAGGGACTCCTGCACATTCTGGAGGCTGGTGGGCAGGCCAGGGCAAGAAAGAAGCCAGTGACTGAGATGAGGGTACTAGCAAAGGGCCCTAAAGGAATACTTTGTCCTTTAATTTTTTTTAACTACTTTTAATTACAAAGGGACTCATGCCTATGAAATAACCACATAGCAAATCTGGCTGCCTAAGAGAAAAGTAAAAACCTCCTCCCTCAGCACCACTCTCCACTCTCAATTCCCCAGAGGTAACTGCTGCCAACAGTTCTGGGGTATAATTCTTTTAGAAGTTTTTCATATGCAAATACACAGATTTGTATAATAGCACCCACTTGGTTTTTTATAAACCAGAAGTTGGGCATTTAAATGTTTTAAGTGTGCAGTTTGCCTTCTTTAAAGCAACTATTTATCATATAACTCCTTACCAGTTCTTTCGAATGGCCACTCAGCAATCCCCAATCTAACTATCCTCCCAGTGACGGACATTTAAAGGGCCTCCAGGTTTTCACTATTAACAAAGAATGCTGCCATGAATGTTCTTTTACACCTGTCCTTGCACATCCAGGCAAATACTCTCTTAGAAGCAGAATGACTGGGTCAAAGCATGTGTCCTTTGTAAATGCTGACAGGTATTGCCAAACTGCTTTCCAATGAGGTTACAGCGATTTACAGTGGTACTAATTGAATGAGAACAGCCCTTTCCCCAAACAAGGGGCCCTCTGGCCTCCGGGGCCAAGGCTTTCACTCACTGGTGTCCAGGCAGTGATGAAGGAACCTCCACAAGGCGGGAGGCCCACAGTGAGCCCGGGGTGGGGGACGGGCCCTGCCCTGAGTGTGGCTCTGGAGTAGGGTCTCTCCAAAGACCAGTCGGGGTCTCTTTCAGTAAACAGAGAGGCCTCACCCAAAAAGCAGCAGTTCTGCTGAGGTGTGGCCATCATGGCAGATCTCAGCTCCTTCTCAGTCCTGCTGCCTGGTTTCAGCTGGTCAGTGAATGAGGCCTGGACTGAATCTTGCTGCTCTATGAATCTGGTGTCTCTATGCTCCGGCTCCCAGGGCCTACATCCCAGGATGACACTGGCAGGCTTATTTGTGTCTTTACCCACTGGCTCCTCTAGGTGAGCCCCAGGCAGCCTCTCCCTGCCTCTTCTCCTTCCCATCACAACTGAGGTCACTATCCCAGCACCTCCTCGAGTCCGGTCCTCCTGATCCCAATAGCTGCCCGTCCCCTGGCTCTCACCTGTATTTGCTGTGAAGGTTGACCACAAACACGATCAGGTCAATTCGGGGCCGATTCACATTGCAGGGCAGAGGGAGGGACCTTGCCAAGTGGCTGAAAACAAGAAATCGCAGGACTAAAGATATTTGTAGCCACCTCACAGCGACGGTTCACAAGCGAGAGCTCCTCATCTATTCTCCTGACGCCCAAGGGCAAAGCTCCTTGGGTGAGCGCAGGGCTGGGGCAGAGCGGGGAACTCCACGCCAGCTCCCTCCTAGGAACTCCTTACATCAACCTGGTGGCCCACAGGCCACACCGCTACCTCCTAGAGCTAAGAGGGACCTGAGGGGCAGGACGTGTGGTTCTCACCTAGACCAGGGGGATCTGAAATCGGCTGTAATTGCTCCACACCTGGGAGGCAGGTACCTGATGCTACCGTTAGCAGTAGACCGTCCACATGTGATTAGGTCCTTCCTGAAACACCCACAGCAGCCCCTGCTTCTCTTTCAGAATGCCCATCTTTAAGGGCAACTGCCCAGTTACTAGCAGGCTCCATGAGGACAGGGAATGCATCTGTCTGGCTCACTGTTTTAGCCTTCTGTCCTGTGCTGGACATGTCAGTGGCCCTGACTGGCTGTTGAACATCGACAAATAGAAGTGGAGCCTGATCCAAGGAGAGTCAGTCCTCCCACCCAGCTGACTCCTGCCTGCCTCCCTCTGCCAGCAGGAGCTCTGTTTGGTACAATAGGGAGGTTCAGATATAAATGGTGATGGGGTCTAGCCAGCCAGCTGCATGTGGGAATGGAAAACAGGCTCAGAAGGGGTGTTGGGCTGTGGAGTAGCGGTTAAGACTGAACCCCTGTGTAGTAAGACAGAAGTGGATTCAAGTCCCATTTTTGCCAATTGTCAGTTGTGTGACCTTGTATGAGTCCCTAAACTTCTCTGAGCCTCAGTTTCTTCACTATAAAATTGGAAAAATAAAAATACTTAACTTGGTGATGGTTGAGAGGTTTAAATGAGATTACATATGTCAAGACTTTATAACAATGGCTGGAACACTCACCCTTGGCTGCCACCATCACCCTCATCATTCTGGACTTGATCTCTGGTTGTCAAAACTTGCCTGAAGCTTCTCTTCAACCCTCCACTTCCACCTGTTTCCATGTATTCCTACAGCCACCTGCCCCTACCCCAGCTTATATGCTCTCCACTCTAAGATTAAATTTAAGCAATGCATACACAAAATAATTCAAGAAATATCAAAAAGTACAAAACCACACGTTAAAAAACACAAACACAGATCTCCAAAAGCCTAGCTACTTAGAAACTACTATTGTTAACATTAGAAGATTTTTTTAAATATCTGTGTACATACATGTATACACATAAACAGATGATAGAATAGATATAATCTAAAACGTAGGATAATAGTATTAATCTAATTTTGTTTGAATTTAACAGAAGCAAAATAACTGAAGTTGAATTGAAAAGATGAACTTTGGATAATTTTTTTTGTTATTATTAGAGAAGTTGTGGGTTTATTGAATAATTGCATAAAACACTGGAAAAATAAGGAAGCTTCACAAATTTGTGTGTCATCCTTGTGCAGGGGCCATGCTAATCTTCTCTGTATCGTTCCAATTTTAGTACATGTGCCATGGAAGAAAGCATGGATAAATTATTTTTTAATCACAAGAGATTGTTTCCTAAAAGATCCCAATTAAGAAAAGATGATGAAACAACGGTTAAGAGGTTGGTACCATTTTGAACATCATTTCAATTTTATCTATACTGAGTTCATGCCCTCTTATGAAAAATGAGAAAGTTAACATTTTAATATTTCATTCTACCTTCCTGACAAGACTTATAAATGCACATTATTATTATTACTAGGTACACTGATATTTTGCCCTAACTATAACCCTGGGCCAGGCTGGTGAAGCTGCCACTCTGTAACAGTGCTCATTGCCATGGGAGAGGAAGAGGACACGGAGAGGCTCTCAGTGGCATCGGATGCTCAGCAGTGAACAATCACTTTTGCTCACAACTCACATGGTCCCATACAACCAGAGAAGCCAAGAAGTGTAGTCCTGACTCCTGTCACATGTTCCCAGACACAGAAAGCTGGAAGTACCTGGCAACAGAATGAGTGATGAATAGACAGGTGATTTGCTTTTCCTGCCTAAAAACTTAAAGAATTACTTACCCTTGAAGTTCAACAACTTAATTAGCATATAACTTGACATCAAGTGTTCTGTATCCATTTTTTCCTGGAACAAGATATATCCTTTTAAAGGACAGGTTCAATTCCTTGTTCATTTCAGGTAAGTTTTCTTCTTTTACATATTTGAACATTTTTGCTGTGATTTTCTGAAAACCTTTTTCTTTGTAAATACTTAAGTTTTCGACTGCATCTACTCTAATGCTTGCCCTTTCTAAGTATTTATTAGATGAATCTCAGATGGTGTTATTTTGGACCCTCTTTTTTAGGAACGTGGATCCCTGCAGTCTATCCTTTTTTCAAAGAGGGACACCCACACACATTCAATCACTTGACTTCCTCCAGCAGCTGTTTCTACTCCCCAACAGTGTGAAGAAGGAAAACAGAGCATATGGCTCTTTCCCCTCCAAATCTTGAGGGGAGGGGGGTATTAAAGAATTCTCAGGATTTTGTTGTGGGAGTGGGGTTAGCAGGCATACAGTGTGAGAACTTTCAGCTCCTTCCTTTTGCTTTTTTTTTTCCTTTTATAAATATGCTGTTAATTATTTAGTAAACTTGTAAGAGGTACAGGTGATATGGTAGCAAAGAACAAGAAAAGATTAGGTATAAGGGAAACAAGACAATCTATTAATCCACACTGAATAAAAACAATCTGTACAATCAAAATGAACAAAACTTCTTCATGGAAAGCATCAATAAAAAGTTGAGGTCCTTGTATTTCTTTACATTTTCACTGCTGTGAAAAAGAATATGTTTCTCCTCTGGACTTTGATGAGGGTTTTACTCAGGGCAACTTTGACATCCTTGTTCCTCAAGCTGCAGATCAGGGGACTGAGCATGGGCCCCACATTAGTATAGAAAATGGAAGAAAATTTCCCCTGTTCTATAGATCCAGGAGAAGACTTCAGATACATGAAAGCTCCTGACCGCCTCCCCCAAAAAAGAAATAGCAGTGATGTGAGAGCTACAGGTGCTGAAGGCTTTTTTTTTTTAAATTCAGTTTTATTCAAACACATGCACATAACATACAATCATCCATGGTATACAGTCAACCGTTCACAGTATGATCATCTAGTTATGCGTTCATCACCACAATCTATTTCTGAACATTTTCCATACATCAGAAAGAATCAGAACAAGAATAAAAAAATAAAAATGAAAAAAGAACACCCAAACCATCCCCCCATCCCATCCCATTTGTCATTCAGTTGTTATCCCCATCTTTCTACTCATCCATCCATACACTAGATAAAGGGGGTGTGATCTACAAAGTTTTCACAATCACACTATCACCCCTTGCCATCTACATTATTATATAATCATCTTCAGGAGTCCAGACTGCTGGGTTGGAGTTTGGTAGTTTCAGGTATTTACTTCTAGCCATTGCAATACATTAAAACCTAAGAGGTGTTATCTGTATAGTGCATAAGAATGTCCACCAGA